>JAOBYE010033345.1:0-38361 GCA_025403585.1 Parazoanthus swiftii | reverse complement strand
ATCGTAAGACTGGTCCGATCAGTCTTTGAAGTAGGATGCGGCTCTTTTGATGATGCCTACTTTAAAGTATCATACTTCAGGCCTACTAAACCTCCATCCACACGCAAAGTAGGGTCAAAGTACGATGCGGGCCTACTTTGGACCTACTTACGATCCTAGTGTGAAAAGGCCTAATAATGTTAATAAATAGTTTTACGCATAGCTAGCTAGCGCTACGCTTTTTGTTTGGAAATTTGCATAAGTTAAATTTCAGCCGTAAAAATATTTACCTATCTATTAATACACCGACGTATATCATTTCTTCTATATTCATAATGCTGTGTCTTCATATAGTTTGGACAATTTGATGAATGGGCAAACTTACAGAGGACATCGTAATAAACAGGAGATTTATTTTGGCATCACTTTACTACAATGATAATAAATACTTTTTGGACGAATATGTGAAGGATTTTGGTCATTCACTGTACCAAAAAAGATGCTGGAGACTCATTCTTATACCATAATACCTTGCAAACCTAACATGGAGAAAGCCACAGTCTTTAGCGACATCCATCCCTGTATAGTAACAGCGTTGTAGATACTTGGTTTGAAATTTTTATAACTTTTCTTTTATGAGCATCATGTTAAGGATGTTTGTGCGCTAAGAACTACGAATAAATCTACCAGCCATCATCTTTTTCGGTACGGTCAAATGAATCAAAACTCCTTTTTCATTAAAAAAAATATTGAATAAGTGTATAAATAAATAAATAAATAACTTAGTTAGTTAGTTAATCAGTTTATTGATTGATACTGACTATTAGATAGATCGATGGGCAAACGAACGATTATTATTATTATTATTATTATTATTATTATTATTATTATTATTATTACTCGAAAATGAATGAATGAAGGAAAGAACATAGCATAAAAATGTATGTTAACTTGAAAAATTTACTCGTCATACTCTCTCTTCCGTAAAATATATGTACTATTCGTGTTTCACTCCAAAGCTCAAACCAGTTTGAATGAGATTTAGAAAATCTAGCCGTGTACTCGTTCGATAAACTATAAATAAATATTACACACAAAAAATATATATATAAAATAGTACACAGGGCCGTGAAAAGCTTCGTACGTCTGGAGGGTAATGGAAAATTTTGAAGCTGTAGAATGATGTTTATGACGTTTTTGAAGCAACATTTTCTTGTTATCTAAGAATCTAGTGGAAACCATTTTGCTTGTAGGGTTGGTATATCACCCATCCCCGCTCTGTACAGTCTTGTGTATGCTTAGTTGAATATGACATAATTGTACTTCATGAATAACTCGAGTTCAATTAGCACATCTGACTTGCTTCACTCATAATTCAGATGTAAAAGTAGTAACAAATGAAAGTTGGCGAGGAAGCAACACTGATCAGTCATCAGTAACGGTTTTATCTGAAACCAGTAAAATAACATTCTGGAGAACTTGGCTACTAAGTAAAGATTAAGAAACCTCTAGGTAATTTGAAACAAATACAGATATTATGTGTTAAAAATTATCTTTAACGATTCCGTTACTTTACAAGGTGTGAAAATGGAATAAAAATTCCTACTTAACGACCACATTACCGGTGAATATCACTAGTGTCTTGATCTAATACTCTTTAGCCATTAGGCATTACGGCACTACTGTCTGACCAACTGCGCAAACGCAGAATCCTTTTTCCCCAGCAGCACCTGAGGCGAGTCATTTTCGATAATTGTTCCCCCGCTGAGCACCATCACGCGGTCACTGTCCATAATCGTGTCCAGTCTGTGGGCGATGGTCAACACCGTACACTCGCTGAAGTTTTGTTTGATTGTCTCCTGAATCCTGCGGTCGGTTTCGAAATCCACGTTGGCTGTTGCTTCATCTATAACGATGATCCGGTTCTGCTGTAAGAGAGCACGTGCCAGACATACCAGCTGTCTCTCGCCTACACTCAGATTTGAGCCAGACTCGTTTAACATGTATTGTAATTGTCCTGGTAAAGATTGCACTTTATCTTTCATCTATGAAGGAAAAGAGAAAACAATTGATCAGTTCAGTGACGCCGGTTTAAATTTCTAATTCCGATAAGAGAGACAATGGAATGCTGGGTTGAGCTCGTCGCAAACTTGATATTCATTTGTCTGTTCCTAGGGTTATTCAGTCAGTTTCTTGTACTTAATATGCTTATAGTTGTATCTATAGTTATACCTATAGCTGTAATTATAGCTCTATCTATAGTTATACCTTTAGTTATATTTTCAGTTATACCGATAGTAATACCTATAGTTATATCTATAGTTACACCTTCAATCATACCCATAGTTAAATCTGTAGATAAATCTGTAGTTATACCGAGAGTTATACTTATAGTTACATCTATAGTTGTACCTATAGTTATATTTCAAACGAGTTTGAACCAGGTTGAAGCCTCTGTTTGGTGTTGTTTATTTGAGTTTTGTTTGTTTGTTTGTTTGTTTGTTTGAGTTTTGTTTGTTTGATTACTTCTGTTTGTTTATCTATTCGTCTGTCCCACCTGATTGTTTTCTTACTGGCTGACTGACTTCTGTCTATTTAAGTTAAGTTTTCCGCAAAACCATGCGTCATTAAATAAACAAGATTAACTAATATTTCGACTGACTACCCACCTGTACTTGCTCAAGCGCTTGCCACAAGGACATATCGTCCAAGGAATTGAAAGGATCAAGGTTCCTTCTGAGCTCTCCACTGAACAAAAACGGATCTTGTGGAATGACAGACAAGACCGCCCTAGAGCTTTGGAGGTTGATCGTTGAGATGTCTTGTCCATCAATCAGAATTTTTCCTTGCGCTTCTGGCATACGAAACAACGCAGCTAGCAAGGATGACTTCCCTGATCCCGTCTGTCCAACAATGCCAACCTGCAATCAAACCAAACAATTTTAGAATTAAAGAACAACACAAAGTTATTATCCACATTCAATGCACACGTCTTACATACAGGTGTTCATATTTAAACAAAGCACCACTAATATTATGATTGCAAATTAAAAATCTTCTGATGGATGCGGCAAATATATTTCACGTGCAATAATGGGGTCAAAAAGGTGACATAGACTGTAAACTGTTAAAACATTTTTAATACTTAAACATAGATTACCAAAGCTTTTTAATAGTGTTTTACTAAAAATTGCAGTCGAAAGACTATCAGTATGCCATGGTTTGTTATCAAGAATGCGGCACTTGTTTGCACATGCAATTCCACGATTAATGGTTTTGCAGTAGTAAATGGATGCAAGGCTTCCAGAAACATTATTGATTAGAGGTTAGTTACCTAATTACTATTACATTTATATTATGAGGCAATTTACAGAAGTTGCTATGACCATATTTACCTTTTCTTTTGCCTTTAACTCAAAGTTAACATTCTTCAGAGTGTTTGGTCCACCTTCATAGTAAGAAAGTGACAGATCCTTACACGAAATGCTTCCCTCTTGTGGCCACTCGGTTGGAGGCTGGGCCTCAACTTGGTAGCCTGGCTCTGGTGTAAGCTCGCTATACTCGAGTAATCGTTCTACTGACGTCATGAGAGTCTCAAACTGCACGCTGTTGTGAACTGAAACGTATATTATCTGAGTGAGGTTCACTGCGGAATAAAGGGCCAGTCCCGTGAAACCTGCATCAGCTGAGCTTGTTACTGCAGTAACAGCTGCGGTGGCGAGAAACGTAGCGGTAAGAAGTTCGGCACGCAACCCAAGCCACTCACCTCCCGCGATGTACGTGAACCACGCGCGAGTATGTTCGTCTTGAAAGCTGCAAAAGTTGACCAGTAAAATAAATATTTCATTAAACAAAAATCAGAAAAATATTCCGTACTTATGACGGACTTTCTTTAGTTTTTATTGCGTAGTGATTTTACCACTTAACAAATGAAACGTTTCTAAAGGTTAAAGAAACTGTCTGTGTTGTTATTGGAAGGTTCCTTTTGTGGCAAAACCTGGACGAAATAACTTGGCATTACCACTTTAGACAAGTTCGATAAAACAAACATTTCATAAGGAAAATTTTTTTAATATTACATAAATAGCATTGTGTTTTCAAATTCCTTTAAGACATCTTCAATACGGAATTTCTATCCAGTTCTTGGTTCACGTGTCTTTGCTATCAACAACTCCTATGAATGAACAAGAGACAATTACAGAAGGATTTACAGGTTCCTTTTAGAAACGTACCTGTAGAATTCCTTGATAAACCTCTCCTCGGCTTCAAAGGACTGGATACTAGTCAGGCCTTGCAGTGTTTCACTGACGTGCGAGAATAGGGGGCTTCGGCTGGTCGCTTCGAGGCGTTTAACCTCTCGGGTAGTTCTAATGTAATACAGTCCTAGAATTACGAACAAGATCAAAAGGGGAACCGCTGCGATAACTGACCAGTACTGTACAGCGGCTACCACCAGCACGCTACCCAGACAGTTGATAGTAGAAAAGAAAAATTTGAAACCGACATTTGGAAGTTCTTCATCCACGTAGCCAAGGTCTTTGGAGAACCTGCAGTGGAAATTGTTGTTTTTCAATAAAAATTGATGTTAAAGAATTAAACAATAGGAGATGAATGACTAAATGCTGTATTGATAAAGCATGACAAAGTTGTAAAACACAATGCAACGCAATGTGTTGCAATTAATACAGCACAATCAACCAAACAAAAAACAAACAAAACAAAACAAAATAAACGAAAAACAAACAGAAGTGCTTGATTCGTTTTCATATTTCTCTTTAAGTAATTTGTTACCGTTTCAGTCCTTAGCTATGGTGACTGAAAATCGTGCAATATCTAAAGCGTAATTTGTTTTTGAAAATGCTGGCCAACAATGGACCAACTGAGCAGTTACAAGATAGAGTTAGTGACTATCTTATCTATTTCAAAAAGATTATTTTGTTCTCTTAGTCAATTATTCTTGCAAATTTCTTAAAGTTGAAACTTTGACGCACTGAAGAGCATTTAAAATTAAAGCTCTAAGCCAAGCCGTTTACCATACAAATTTAATGTTGAACATCCATGAAATAAAGTTTACCTGTTTTGTATGCGACCAACTGGATTGGTATCGAAGAAAAGCGCTGGTGATCGTATTACGGAGGACACCATGTTGTCATGGAGACACTTATTGGAGTTAAGGTAGCTCTTGTAGTGCGTCAAGCCAGCGACGAAACTCAGTATCACGTAAGAGCCAATCAGGCCAGCGAATACATAGATATTGGAATGATTCTGTTGCTCTTCAAACGGCATGTCACTCCATCGAGCCAACCACCACTCGCTGCTTTTTAGCACGACTAGAACAAAGAAAGGTTATTCATTAATTTGAACAGTTTTTACGACATTAAGTGAAGGCACTATCCTCACTAGTTGTTTGTACTTCGTCACTGAAATAATTGGTAGGACAAGCTCTGCTTGGTAGTGAGTCTGTCTTTGAAAGCTGCCACTGTTCATGAGTTTAAACTGTCTTTTCTTTAATCTTTAAAGTAAGCTATCAGTCTGTCTTTTCTTTAATCTGCTTCATAAAAAATGTTCTTTCAATAAAACACTAAAATTAAATTAGTCGATGTAACATATGTGTGGTTTCTTTGAAGATTTGAAATATGTTGCTGCTTCACTTAGTTTGAAAGTCATTGCAGACATTTTTTTCTGAATCTGTAACCTACATTGTATGTTTCTGGCCAAAGATAGTTTCACAAAAATTCAACTCGTAATGAGTTTAATCCTAAACTTGCGAAAAATCATCTTACACTACTACAATTCAGTTGCCTTAAGCTAACTTTATAACTTGTTCTCAATATATGTCCTCCCTTAGCGTCTATTTTCTACTCTGTTCAGCTAGGCAAATGTTCAGATATTTTCTCTGATCTTTAGCTTCTAGTTTTACTTTTTTGTCACTGAAATTGCTCACCTTGAGTTGCAATGAACAATACACATACGGCGACGAGAGACAAGGTCGAGTTTCCTGTCCGGAAGTACTTCCAATACAAGCTCAGCGGCACAGAACCCGTGGCTCTTCCTTCCTCTGCTCTCTCGAGTCCCTCCGAAATCGGCTCGCCATCCTGTCCTGGGTGTGGACCATCAATGACAGTTGCTGTAGTTGTCTGGGGTTGCGGGACGTGACGTGTTTGAGTGGCTGAAAAGAGGTCTATCCCAGCTTGTTGTATCTCCTCGAAGCTCCCATCGGCAATCATGTTCCCCTCCTCCATAAAAATAATCCGATCAACCTCCTGAAGATAACTGAGATGATGTGTTACAAGAATAACCAAACGTGACTTCAACAAACCCTTAATGCACTTCTCGAACAGATTCTTTCCAACATTGATGTCCAGTGCACTGAACGGATCGTCGAGTAGGTAAATATCAGCATTGTAGTACACTGCGCGTGCTAAACTAACCCGTGCCCGCTGACCTCCACTCAAGCTGATCCCGCGTTCTCCGATCAAGGTGGAGTCACCATTTGGAAACATTTTGAAGTCGGACACCAACTGGCAGGCCTCAACCGTCTCCTGGTAGCGCTTGTGGTTGTATGGTAAGCCGAAGAGGATGTTCTCTTGAATGGTGCCAGTGAACAGCCAGGGAACTTGTGGAGCACATACAACTTTGCCACTCTGCTTGATCTCACCGTAAGCAGGACGAAGTTCTCCTAATATGGACATTAATAGTGAAGATTTGCCGGAACCAACTGGCCCAGTAACTGCTAATAATTCTCCGCTTGAAACGTTAAAGTTTATGTTCCTAAGGCACGCATGCGTGGAATTGTCACTCCAATAACATGTCATATTCTCTACACTGAGGAACGGAGTAACTTTCTCGATCTTGGAATCATCCACTATATCTGATTGCCTGTTGCCGTCACTGGCGATGATGTTTCCATTGTTATTGTTGTTGTTGTTGTTGTTGTTGTTGTTGTTGTTGTTGTTGTAGATATCCTCAATATTGATAGCAAAGGAGGGAAATTCCTGAGGGCTAGTTTTAGCCTTGGGAGAGAACAGCTGGTTAAACGTTCCCTCGCAGACTGTACCAGGGACAACATCCTGAATTGCTTTGTCGGAAATATAATTAACATTGAAGAAGGAAGGGTTGTCAACACTGAAGGATTCGTGCTTCTCTTGATGTATGAGAAAGCTTTGAATTCTCTTTAGGGAAGCAAGACCTTGTAAGGTGTAGCTCATCTGGAGCGCAAAGTGGCCACACAGAGAGTGTTTGATGTTACTGTAGAGGACCATTGTACTAAACACATTCTGTGCAGTCAGTAGGTGACCCTCCAACACCAGTGCCGTGTAGAGAATCAGGCTAAGTGTAACCATAGTGAGAAAGTAGACAATCACAAGTCCTACTTGCAGTATCGAGAGCCAGTGGATTTTTTTCAGTTCTACCCTAAAATGATAAAAATATAACCGATAAAGAAACTGCATAGCGACAAGTTAGAAATAAGTTACTAACATCGCTTCCATGCAACCTGTTAAAAATCTTTCACAAATAACTAAACATGCACTGATTTTTAAGCAAAACAATTACACAGTTTTCATGTACTTTCTAACATTTTTTTTTTAATTTTTACCTGTATACACACACAAATACTCTAAGATGGTCATTAAAAGTGAAACCAAATTATACTTTCAACCGGAGTTAGTATCACTATAAATGTAATTAAAGACGAGCTCTGAAAAGAGAGAATGAGTGTTTGCATACTTTCGTAGGTTGCCAATCATGTCGCTCAGCGGTTTCTCCCAGGTGTACATCTTAATGGCGCGAATACCCGACAAAATCTCGCCAGTGAGCCGCACACGACGATCGGTCAACGTGGATATCTTGAGGTGAAGTTTTCCGAGGTATTTACCTGAGTATCAACGTAAAATGTTTAGTGAGTCAAATTAGCGCTAAGCAACTCGGTTATTTTTTTTAAGAAAAAATACAAGTACTGGAAATTGAATTACTGTATGACCATACCTCTTGTCCAGCTATACTTTCAAACATTTTTTTTACATACTTTGAACCTTTTCACCTTTGAATTGTGCGAAATTATGAGAACACCAAACACTTCTACTTTTCAAGGCAAGCAAATTGGAAGGTGATACAAGAGTTTTTCTGACAACGGCTGTAAAACTAAAAGATTAAATTGGGTAACGTTTAACCGGTTTTTTTCTTACCTACAACTGCAAGTGTTGGGATAAATAGTAACATATACACGCTAGCGATAATGGCCAACCAGCCTATCTTCTGCCACACCAAGTAAGTTGTGATGACAAGTTCCAGTGGGGCCAACCAAAGATAGTGAAACGACCTGAAGAAGTTGTCAAACTTGCGTACATCATTAGACACTAAGTTGATCACGTGACCAGACGTGAAATGAGCCACAGAGCTTTGAGTTAATTTAAAAACCTGAAAAGTGAAAACAAAGTGTCAGTCAGTAACTGTGTATATTGGAAAGTCGGCGAGACTGTTGTGTTGCGAAAAGCCAATTCTGTTCGACTGATTCAAAATATATTTTGATAAACCAGTGAATAGATTTGACTGTACCAACAAAGATGGTGACCGATTTATTTACCCACAATTCTTAGTGTGCGAAAATCCAAAAATGCTTGTAAAGCCCACAGAATAAAATTTCTAAATCGTTAAACCAAGCATTCGCAACGTTTTTGTTGTACAGGGGTGAATATCGCGAAAGTATATGAGTTTTTCTGTCAGTCTTTTCCTACTGGCTGTGTTAGGTTTGCAAGGAATTATGGTAAAATCTACAGCCACCATCTTTCTTTTTACAGTCAATTGTAACAAGCCACAGCTTGCGCTCGGCATTTCGCTTTTGTGACCTAAAAAATACCGGAACTATATAAGTTTCAGAACAAATTTGGTAAAACACATGAGAAAAGATAAGAGAGGAAGGCAAAACATCCTTGAAACTGGGCGATGATAAAGATAAAACTAAAGAAGAAAGAGGAGGGGAGGCTCTATGACCGGACATTTTTGTAAGTGAAGAGTTTGACAAGAAACCGGGGGAGGGATCTTGAAGCGGGATTCTACGGTAATTCCAAACACACATCATCACAGGAAAAACTAAAAATATTGATAGTTTGCACTAACCACAGCAAGCACTATATTCCTCCGATACAATGAATCTGAATTCTCGTTTGATTGACCCGATGATGAAATCTCACAAATTTCTGTCAAATGGGAAACTTCCCTTAGAATACTGGCCATGTAAGCGAGGATAAATATTGCCGACACAGCACGTATCGGTGGATGCTTCAGCACAAAAATTCTGAAGCTTTATTGGCAGCGTATATACACACAAAATTACAACAGAATCGCACTTGCTCTTCACCTTCCTTTACGTACGTAGTTGAAAAGTACTGACCTTTTTATACACAAGCCCTGTGAGCGCAATTCGAAGACGCATTCCATACAGTTTTCCAAGAAATTGTCCACGGTGTAAAGTTACGACAAATGAATACGTTGCAAAGCACAAGGCGGGAACATAAAGTGGAAGTCTACTGCCTTGGGGACTATCGATTCCTTGAGCCAGGCCGGTTACCAGTAGTCCGATCAATAGAGCTTGGGCAATTCTTGAGGCTGATTCAATTGTAGTGTACAACGCAGAATGCAATAAGTTTTTACGATAACATTGCCACACGGCTCGGCCCAGATTTGGCCTTTGACCGGGACTGCTGCATTTACTTTTCTCTTTACACCAGTATTCTTCAAGTTTTTCTGTTTCGTGTTCAGCTTTGTTCTCTTCTTGGAGCTCGTGTAAATCGTTCGTTTCTAGCACAGTTTTTGAAAATCCCTTTTTAAATATCGGATTCAGCCATGAAAAGAGAATAGAAGAAAAGGAGTCCGTTTGTGGCGGGAGTAGTCTTGACTTGTCTTCAGTCGACATCATTGTACTTGTGAAATGGCTTGAACACTGTAATGATTGAGTTATATATATGAGCTAATTTACATACAAGGAAACATCACACATTTCAAGTATAAATAAACATTTATGATTTAAACCCAAGTATCCGCTTTAAAAAACCGGAATTACACAAGTTCACCACATCAGCCATGTTCCTTACAGACACAAACTGCGCAATATACGTTGTTAGGCTACACAAGTGTATCCGGCCTATTGTTACCGGAACGGGTGATGCAAAGGAAGAGGTTTTCTTTGAACAATTTCCTGATCACGACTTCTTAACTGTAACCACAAAATCAGCCCCGGTGCTCTTTCATGATAAACTGTTTTATCGCTGATTTTTCAACGACACGTACGGACATTATATTGTACTTTATTGCAATCTATGACTGTAATGTTCGTTTCAGTTGGAGTCAGCTTAGAAAGTTATTGCATAATGAACTGATGACTCTTACGTGTCGGAAGTGACTCTGCAGCAAATGTTAGACATAAAATCAGCCACGCAACTTTATGTTTTAAAATCTGCATATATATGCGTGATGTGATTTGTGGGTCAACGGTTTGCGGAAAGAAAAGCCAAACTTGTCGGCGATCTGAAATCTGAGACTCTATGTCGCCCGAAGCTTATTGCGGAACAAAAGTTAGCGTGCATTTTAACTGAAACACGTACGATAGTTGGAGCGATTTCAGATCAGGTGACGGTCGCCGGCCCTTGAAAGAAAATCGCCATAAACAAACCCTCGCTAAGAGTCACTATTCCACTAACACGTTATTTTAACGAACGCGAACACTTTAAAGTACGAACTTTATTGACACGTACAGAATACTTGTCTAAACTGATTATTGAAGTACATACTTGTTTAAATAATAATTAGATGGCCGTAGGAGACATTGATCTGACTGAGAAGAAATCGTAAATTGGGGTTAACTTTGGGCTAGGATTAAGTTTAGAGTTTAAGGTCAGGACTGAGCTTAACATTGGGTTCTAAAACACAACTTTTACAACATTATCACCTTTTACTCTTTTTACTGTTAGTTGCTTTTTGCCTCATTAGAGCTAGGGACAGGGGTAGGGACCTGCTTTTGTACTGTCTAGTAATCTGGCCATATTGTATGAACTACACAGTTGAAAAGAAGAAAACTGGATTCAACTCATCGGGCTCATTGTCTTAAAAGACTTGAAAACAATGGCTTACAATTTGAACTTCAAATGTTGTCTTAAATCTTAACCTGTTCAAAAGCCAACTACTGCACCCTGTAGACCGCTGAAGCCCTACATATGAAAATTGTAAAACTTGTCGTCTTACCGCCATACATAGCTATATTCTGAGACATTTGAGCAAAGCGTTATTATTAGTATTAAACTGCTGTATTACTCAAGAATTTACTTGAAGCGTTGAGTACTTCATTTTAAAAATAAAATAACTTGATTTGCTCAAATTCAAACTTTCTTATAAAGAAACTTACGTTAGTCCATGAAGGTTATATTTTCCCAATAGCACTGAACGAACAGCTCCCTTCACTCAGGTTTGCTGACTCTATTGACATCACTACATCTGATTGATCCTTTTGTGTTTCTGTGATCACTTTGTAATCGGAATGTTTGCATAAAAATACAAATTTGACGCTGCACTCAATTAATATATTGCTTTTTACTAATGAATCTCGTTATTTCATCTTAAAACATGTATATTTATTTTTAATTGAAGGTCCGAACGTCATTCTGAGATCTTCATAAGTTTTTTCTTTCCAGAACAAATTATAACATCAGCAAATTTTGGGCCTTGGGTGTTACTTACACGTATCGCGAGAAACTGACAGACCGTGCATGTGAGTCAAAACTAACAGAGAATACATACAGCGAAATCGTCAACCCGTTTCTTCCCGTTCAGTTAAGCTTTTCACAATTCATTGCGTTGACCGGAAATATCGATGTTGCTTCATAAGTTCATGTTCCTGTTAACAGTTAAACAACTATTGAAAATTTTATCCTAGAGAGTCAACTCTCTGCCCTATACTAACCTAACTTATTAGTTTAAAAAAGAACAAAGAAGAACAAATATAACATGAAATGCAACTTTAAAGTGTATTTATGCGTTGCCCTTGCATGTACTGACTATACAACACTTTCATTGGCTAACTAAACTCTTGGCAGTTTCGTAAAGCCCTGTCTCATCGTGGAGGGCAGGTTTGGGGGGGGGAGGGTGAAAGGGGGCTGTAATGAGTCGTTCCACTTGCAGTCGTTTTGATCATTAAACCTCTAAATTCCCAACAGAATTTGATTGACTGTTCTGCCATGACTGCTCTGCCGTGACTGTTCTGCCGATCAGAGATTGTCAATAAGTCACACTTGGTATCTGGCAACTCCGCGCAGATTTAAAAGCTAATTCTGTGTGTAAGGAGTATTTATATCAGACTAGGGTTGCTTAGTTTTGTTTGAAGACTCAATATGACTTGGTCAACCTGTGAAATCATCCGCTCGGCTCAGTCAGTCTTTTTAGAAAATACTTTTCACTTCATCGCACGTGAGTTAATGACGACGTTGTTTCGGATTAGTGAACCTCAAGATTGTCCGGAACGCCATAACTGAATATAACGGAACATCGTTAACTCAGGCTCACGAAAGCATTGTAATAGCAACTGACCTTTACCCTCAAACCAAAGTTACCGTGTAAAAAGTATTTGACAACATTTTACAAATTTAAATAAAGACAGGTGATTATAAAATCTTTTCCCGTGTTATTTGTTTATAGACTGCTTTAGTTGAAGCGAGTATAAATATTTGCCATCCAGTTAAGGTATGTTATGTCTTTAGACTACTTTAAATGCTAGATTACCATATTTCTCGCCCACGCTTTTCACCTTACGCAAATCCCGTTAACCTCGCGGAGTATGAACTTGTTCACTTTTGTCGAATTTCTATTCCTATTTACAAGTAAATCAAACCTAAAATAAACTTACAAAAACACGTAATCATTCTTTACAAAAGTGTTGAAAACATACAAGAAACGCTGTCAAACTCAGTATCGCGTGATGTAGCGTAGAATGTACGTTCTCACTTCTCCATTGTGCAATTGACACGTTTAAAAATGTAAACAATTCGACTTCAAGTCACTACGGAACCCTCATGATCTTAGCCACACGCGGTTGCTATATATTGGTAACGTGTTTCTCTCTTTTTGACTCTGTTTCTGAAAATAAAACTAATTCAATTCAGTGCATGCCCCAATGTTATTAACATATTTCATAAGAAATATTATTATACGGTCGTTTGTGAAAAGTGGAATTTTCCTTCTTAACGATCGAACAACTAAGATTTGTGTTTTTGTCCAAGAACGTTATATCAACACATGTATTAAATCTGAACAAACTTGTAATATGCTTAAATAAGAAGAGTATTGTCACAACAATAATATTTAAGCGGAGGTTTCCGTGTTTCACATTACAAGTTTCTTTATAACTGTAGAACGTAATTAAAATCACAAACTTCTTTATAATTGTAGAATAATGTAGTTAAGACCGAATAACTAACCATTACAGCCTAGAAATTATCATTGAATAATCTAATTGTCTTGTTAGAAATCTTTAATTTAAAATTTATTACAGCATTAAGGTTATATCATTCAGGTTGTTCATAATGGTATTAAAAATTAAGAAGCCATTTCAGTATACTTCCCTCTATTCGCGAACATGTTCTACCTTAATACTGAGTTGTATGAGAACCTATCGTATTTCAGCTTTTGCAAGCATTATTAAAATGGTCATGGATACCTACTAAGCGCTGAAAGGTTAAACCAAGTTCAACAAAAAATAAAAATAAAACTGTTATGTTTTTTTTTTTGCTTTTTGGTGAACAGTTCACAATTGAACTGAGTCGGTCCACCATTATAGTGTCTCTTGAAGAGAAGAATTATTTTCTGAACAATGTTCGTTGTTTTAAGATTACTTGTTATTTTATACTTATAGTCTGCAGTGAACCTATGGTTGTTTCATTTGATGATGAATGATTACCGTGGGCAAAAACAAATTGTTAGAATTAAAAATCATGACAAATCATTCGTTAGTACTGAATAAACACATTTCACGGTTTAGTCAGGTGCTAACACAAGAACTGGTTTAGCAATCAGCTTTTGGCACCAGCTTGTAAAAACAATTATCGTAATTCTCGAAATAAGAACTGATATAACGTTGTATTGCACGTAAAATAGTGCTGATGAGGAATATACTGTACAGCATTGTATGGCGAAATACAAGAATATAAACAAACTGGCATTTTGAAGTCGCACTATTAGTAATTCAAAACGATTCAGTTCGAATAAAGTAAACGTTGCTGTTATAGGTTTCAGGTTAAATTCCTTGAATGTTGAATACCAGCTATTAGTTGCCAGGTGCATGAGAACGGGGCGGACCCATAGCAGCCAGCTAAAAGTTAATGATCCGTCGATATAAAATCAAATCTAATACCTCATTTAGTGCTTTCAAATCATTTCGGCAAAAATATGCAAAAAAAAAAATATGTAAAGCAATTTATGGGCTTTTTTACCTTGCTACTTGTCTTGCCGAAATAACGGTTTGGTGTCTAGCAATCGGAATATATCCTGTCACTCACAAGGTTCTTCTGTGCACGACTTCTTCGCACGACGGCTCTAGTAGCCAGTATGGGTCGATTAGTTTTGAACAGAACATTTTTGTCTCTTGTCGTTACAATAACACATAACTATGTCATATGTATAACCACTTGACATTTCGTCAGGTATTGCTGAGTAACAATTATTCCCCACAAAGAGCAAACGTCATTAAATTCTCAAAAACTGTACTAATTTTGAGTACCTGTTCTCAACCGATGACGTTCTCCCAAAAAGTATATAGAATTACTGCTATGTCAGGCCTGTTGCCGGGTTATATATAAACAAGAACAAAAACAAGAACTACCAACCTTTTTTTGCTCGGATCCTATAAACGCTCGTTCGTTCGCATTAACTTACAGCATCTCAGTCAAACTCTAACACGCAAGCTTCAATAAGTGAATGCAAAGTGTATGATATTTTTTAGGGTTATTAAATAGGACCAGTATTCTAGAGATCTCTAAACAGTGATGTTAATCATCTGTAGACTTGCCGCTAGCATAAGACCAGGCGCGCTCTTTATCTAGAACGGAAACGGCTTGCTTGTTTTTTAACTGTTACTTGTAGATTTCCTTATAAAGAATTCGAAAAGTATCAAACAAAGAGAAAATCTTGAACCATTCACCTTTGAATGCAGTTAACTTTATTTATCGTTCACTCACAAGAATGCAATTTCTGTGGACTGCTTTCAGTATAGGTCATATAACTGTGTGAGTGTAGGGGCTTTAAGTTTACACATGTTTATGTATTGTGTGTGTTTCACTTCGAAATTGGTACCTTTAAATTTTCCTGAAGTACACTAACGAGTCTGAGTTATTCGTAGAATTGCAATAATTAAACGCTTTGCCTTACCTTTTAAGAACAGTAAATCATTAGGACTTGTTCATTATCACTTTACCGTACATATAAGTTTTCAATCTTTGCATATCTTCGCCAAGTAGTTTTAAGAGTTTCAAAAAGGTTCCTTGTGAACGAAATGGAAGAAACTTTACTTTTTTCTAGCTTGGCCATGCTTTTTTGTGCGTCGATTGAGTGTTAGCTCATTTGAATAAGAACTGTCGTTTATTTTTCAAGAAAAATATGCCCGGAGGAAAAGTGAATGCATAACTTGCGTAATTAGAAGGCGTGTAGTGAGAAGTCTATTGTTGAAAACCAGTGATATCGCGGGAAAAACCTTTTAAGTTATCAGTAGTGAAACAAAAGGCAGGATGTATTGGTACTGTCGGTTAACAGATATACCTTAAATTTCTTTAATATTTTCGTCATTGTGTAACTCGTTAGTGAAAGTGGCGCCACAGAATTAACTGATTTGAAGCTGACAGAACATAAAATGCCTGCACGAAAAGAAGGAATTTGTTTCAATTAAACTATATGGAAATGTCATTAAACGAATCTTCTCAGTTAGTAGTTTGATTAACTAATGCTAACAAAAAAAAAAAGTTACCTATACACATTTTTGCACAAAACTTGTATTGGCTGCAATGAAATGTTTTTAAAGTTAATCAGAAGTATAGTTCTTTAATCGTGGCGAAAAGTTCCCCTAAATATATGCGTGAACCACAATTGGTATAGCGCAAAACATCAACCTTTTATAACAAAAGAGCTCTGTAATCAACACTTATTGAACAGAAGAACTCCGTGAATGAGTGGAGAATAATAAAGAAGAAACGACATTAAAAAACCATCTCAGTAGGAATACCACTGTCTTGTGTCGCCCCGAGGACTAACATAACGATTGTCTGATTAGAGGCAAATAATCTCACTTTCGTTATATTCTTGAAAACATTTGCATGCATGTTCTAGTAATTATACATTTCTTGATTCATTACACACCTATGTATAACCTATGTTTAACTGCATGAAAAGCATTACTGAGCAAATGGACTGTCGACTCATCAGTATAGAACTATCTTAGACAATGATTAATCCAAACAGCAAAATCCTGAAAAGCACGTGCTTTTTTGATGAAGTCAACCTGTGGAGTTTATTGTCAAAACGACCAAAAACTATAATTCCGGTAACATCAATGGCGGCTTGATTCGTGACTGGGCGTGGCGATCTAATTTCACGTGAAGAAAGAGATTACTCCCACTGAACTAGCGCCTACACAACTTATTACACCAAATAAAAAACTATGGATAGGCTGACGGGCAGTGGAGAAATATGGAATGGACTTTGACAGTGTGGGCATGGTAGGGAAAATTCAGTTTGTTTCCGCCTCACTTTCAATTGTTAAACAATATACACAAATAACTTGTCGTTCTTTGAGCGTGGAGCTCTTTCAATAAAACCAGATAATCTGTAGCGAGGCCCGATTCCCATTCTTAATTTTCTTTGTCAAATACACGACAAGCCAAAAATGTTCTTAAGTTTAATGACCGTTCTTATTGCTATGTAAACAACAAACCAGTGGTACGGCTGCATTTTTATGATCAATTTTGAATCTGAACCTAGACTGACATAGCTTTCAATTTGTTCTAAGCATCGTATGGCGAGTTAGAACCTCTCCCTCGATGACTTTATAGTGATCATCACATGCGCACTAAATAAAACCGTAAGTAAAACTTTTTGTTGTTGGATTCACGGATTTGATAAGCCGAAGCACTTGCTTTGTTTATCTTGCTTGCCCCCCAATGTGCTGTCAAATCGCTTAGCTAAACTCTAAATAAAGTAAACGTGAAGTGAAAAACTAGTATCATTTGTTTGTACAGTCGTGAACTTCTACACAAGCACAGCACAGATATTTTCCCTGAAACGCTGGGCACTTAACTGAACTGGTTTATTATTTTTTTGTTGGGTGCAAACCGCCGAAGATGCTAGAAGCAAACTTTGTTGACCGTGAATGAAACTTACAATTCTACTGGTGAAGCAAAATGAGCCTAAAATGTTCTTAACCACGCAGAGGTTGACCGTTAATGTTACTCTCCATAAGTCATGTTTCCATTCTGAGATTGTTTTTGACTGACTAGTTCTTAAGCATATTTTACCCCAAGCTCCTGCCCCACCCCCATTTTTCCCCCACTTACCCTTCAAACCAAAACATATGTAATGCCTTTCCGGAACGATGGAAGCTACCATTACAAAACTTTTTGACTTTTTGCCACTTATCTACGGACATTTTTATGAAACGATCGTAACACAGTAGGTCTCCTCGTTGCCAAAGGAACCGCATTTATGATTGACGCTTTCAAAGGTTGGGATTTTTATAAAAAGGTAATTTAGTACAGGGTTTTCTTTTATAACAATAGATCTAACTGGCTTAAGTCCATTTTTGTCGTTTTTAACAAAATTCAAGTCAATCAGTAAGGTAATTTCCGGGCGTTATAAAAAAATCCAAGATGGCGCCGTGGTTTGCAACGTAAAGTGACTACTGACCACCAAAATATGAATTGTGAGCTAATTAATACGACTGTAAGTTTATACGTTTCAACTCCTATAATAAGAGAGTAAAAGAGGAAAGGGTTAATGGCTCTTCAGAGCTGAAGAGAACTGTCAACGCAGGATTAAAATTTAGCAAACTTGAACCTCAGTACATGTTCTCATCAAGTTGTTTCTTATCAAAGAAAAATCGTATTTGATCACCGGTCGTTGTCGGTACCTCAACTATTGTTAATGTAATCATCCCTTACGATTAGAATAAAATAGGAAGATAAGAAACCGACAGGAATAATATCAGTTTGTGAACTGATTTGGATGAAAATAGAAGTGGTCAAAATTTAGTCTACTTCACGGCACTTATATTGATTTTGTTAACTTGCTCATGGGCTCGCTCTTACCAACCCGCTCAGCAAGGAACTTACACATAAATTATGGTAGACAAGAAACCGACAGGAATAATATCAGTTTGTGAATTTGGATGAAAATAGAACGCGGGCAAATTTGGTCCACTTGGATACGTGCCTTATTGATTTTCTTAAATTGCTCATGGTCTCGCTCTGACCAACCCGCTCTTGAACTCGATTAATATCAAAAGGAACTTGGATTGTAGTTTTTAACACCGAAAGATTTCATGTTTATACTACCGTGGAGTACTCATAACGCATAAATTCATCAAGTTAACAAGACATTTTAGAAACTAGTTGGAGGTTAAAAGAAGGTAAAAAAAGAATAAATGATCTGCATACTTTCTGATGAGATAGAGTAAGAATGTGTAAGGTCACTTGACTAAAGTTTATCAATCCTGAGAATTGTGTTTAGTCTACGGTTAGAACTCAACCATATTGCAGTACTTTTGTGTTATAGCCCGCGCTGTCTTTTTTTCTTTTCTCAAAATAATGAATCAAATAAATAAATCACAAACAAAAGGATCCACTTCAGTACAACAATATTGCAGTAAACAGCACTTGACAGAGATTGCCTTCTGCATTTAGAATGGAACACTCTGGAGACAACCTCTATACTGAGTTTCAGACATACTGAGTTATATTGTGTCACTTCGTTTAGCTCTGTCAATATCACTGTTTCCATAGCAACAATAACTTGTTACAAAAAGAACCTCATTTAAAATATTTCAAATACGTGCAATCTTGTAATGACATTCGAGGAGAAGATTTATGGACTACAATTTTTAATAATAGGTCTGGCCGTCTACCCAGACGAAGCCAACGACCATAATTATAGGGGCATTTAACCAAAAACGATTGAGAAAAACTGTTATTTTTTTTAGACACTTAGTTTCAGGTTTTTAAAACTGTAGAAGCTACGTTTCGGGAACTGATGTGCATAGCTTTTGGTGTATTTCACCGTGTAGACAAATAGTATCGTCAAACAGTTTAAATCAACGTTATTTTATAGATTTTGGCAATTTTTTCTATAAAGAAGGTATGTATTTTTGTATTCGCAAGACATCTATTAACTACTACATTTTATTTTATTGTAGATCACATCTCCGACTTCTTTACCATTACATTGCTTGCGTAAACGTTTTTCTCTTCGTGTGAATACTTGCTCATTCGTTTCCAAGACAAAGCAGATTAGAGAAATGTGACATAACGCTTAGCATCTTCTTCAATTGACTGCTTTTCCAATCAACGCGACATGCAACTGAATCGGTAACAAAACCAAGCACATGCAAGTACTAGTTGAACAAAACTAATAATGAACTTGCTTCGACTTGTAAGTTAACATTCAAAATTAGCAAAAGCTTAATTGGTAGTTTTTACTAAAACTTGGCGACTCTATTAACATCAGTCGGGAACAGAAGGGGGAGAATGATTATAAACTGAGAACTAGCAAATTCTCACATTTGCGATATTACGAAACAGTTACGTACAAATACGGATAATTTAGCAAATGCTCAAAACGTGATGATAAATAAACGTATAATTTAAAAATATAATAATTATATGTTGAAAATAAGAATAACTTAAGAACAATTAAGCCTGAATTGCTGTAAAGCAAGAGCATTAACGCTTGTTGACCAAATATAGCTGGCTCCACATGGGTTGGTGTTCATTACCTTCATTATACCATGTTTAACGAGGATCAACCTAGAAAATACATAGCTAAAAATATGAATCATGTGGTTTCAAGCACTGCACATGACCTGACTCACTCGCTCAAATTATTTCAGTTTCAGTTTCTAAATATGGCGACCGGCATTAACACCTCCACATGGATTGTTTTGAAAGAAGACAATATGCTAACTCGAGTCTTTGGCAACGGTTGTTATAACCATAACAAAGCTCAAACTACCGCCCTAGCAACGGACGTGTATTGGCTCGAGTTGTGAGCTGGTTAAAACTGTCGTCGCTGCTGGGTTTTCTTAGTATCTTCCGCTAAGCTTTAGCCTGATAGCTTCTTTTATTGTCATTCATAAACATTGTTATATTTGGTGCTTTGCTGCACGACAAACCTACAAAATATGTAAGATAACAATCAGAAAGCCAAGTGAAGGCAATTTATCATCAAACCTTTAACCTCATTCACCGATAACATTGTTTTAAAACTATCTGTAACTGACGTAATAAATCAAACTCACTCTTTATTCTTCAGGTGGGTTGGGATTGCCGGGGAGTGTAATATATTTCCACTACTGTCTTACGAGTCATTACAATTGCTTTTAAGTATATTATAATCGTCTGGGACAAGAAAGACAGAAAACTACAAACGCACTGACGCTATTCAAAAACTTTTTCGCAGTACGACGATTTGCTTTCAGTTTGAAAATCTTAGGAATGTGTCAGTCAACTGTTTTGAGCAAAACTTTGAAAGATTTTGATTCAAGCTGATTCCTAGTATACTTGGAATAATCAGACAGTACCAATATGAAAACGATTTCGTTGGTCATTACTTACTCGTTTGAAAAAAGTTTCTTGGATGACGACCTGGAAGTTTCTTTAGTTCTTATTATCTCTAATACTCTTTGTAATGTCTATCAACAGAGCCACCAGCCAACCAGGGCAAAATCCAGTTTATTAAACAAAGTGTTAAAAAGGTAAAATGCACCTGATATTGATGCGATTATGAAGTATGAAAGTAACTTAAGTATTGGTTATTCAAATTTTGTCAGACTGAAAGGAATTGTGGGACGTCACAGATCCAATGCTAAAGTTTAGAAAGTTCCAACTTGGTCAAATTCGCCTGAGTAACTTCAGCATTAATGACCCTTTCGAGAGAAGGTTTCTTGCAAATTTTTAATTGAAAAGCGTTCAATGCAAAGAGGCATTGCGCACGAATGCAGAATAATTTTATTTTTATCTGTATTTTATTTCAAACAACTAAGCCGACACAGTTCAGTGTATGTCTGTGTTTGCTTTGCTTTGTTCGATTCCCAGTCAAAAGGTCTTGGTGGTTCCTTCTTTGCACGCGCGCACCGCCCGTGGAGCAGCGAGTCAGTCTGCTATCTGCTTATCATGTTATCAGGGTCTTTGAAGAGTCCACCCACTTCTAGAAAAGAGCATAGCGCTCTTTCTCAAATCGAAATCATTGTGAGGCAAAGACGCCAGGCTGAGACCCTTGTCTATAAATGAAAAAAGATACAGTTATTGTAAACAGGATGTTAAGGTTCCCTTTGGTTTAAACGTCGGGAATTAACCATTGCAATATTCTAGTCCGCAAACAGCGCAACTATTTGCTTTCGCTTTCAAGCGGATGGTGTTGTATCTTACTTCATTTTGAGAGAACGAACCACGAAAGGGCTATACTATAGCTAGTTTGCTATTCAAAAGAGTCTCAGTGCAAAACGATGCTATTTAAATTTCTGTACCACATCTCAGAACTTTATACCAAAAAAGGTAAAAATTGCCGGCTTTAATTATAGAAAACCGCTTGCGGCAATAAAAGATTAACACTGAGTTCCCTTCATACCCATTAAACTGGAAAAGCATAGAATAAGATGAATGAGGAACTAAGGTTTTACGAGTCCTTCTATGACGTTATTGGGAATTTAGCAATGATGACACGTCGAAAAAATCCACAATGGTTCTTTGGTTATTTTATGAATGAAACAGCTCAATTTTTTATAAACTGTAATTAATTTTACTTTGTACATGTAGTACGTTATAAATTTCTTTCTAGTTTTATGTTTTCTTAAACTACTTTGTTTGGTTTAGCTGATTGGTTTGAAAATTCCTTTTGATCTTCCAAAGATCTTACTAGCGACGCATTCTTTTTTCGTAGACAGTCAAGTCAGTTTATGAAGTTGGCAGGTAGATTACTTGAAAACCGATTTCTTCCTTATGGTTACTACATTTTTTCTGGGAATTCAGTTCTTACTTAATAAGGTAATACTTAGTAGAGGGAAAGACTTGGTGTTTTCGTGTTTCTTCTTTAACCTTAAGGAAGCCAACATTTGTTCCAATCGGCATTGTGATAAATTGACATCTTTGGCTTCAATTTTAGGAATTGTTTCAATAAATGGTTCAAACGACAGTCCATTAACATGTTTTCTCTATCAATCCTTTGTATTACCTCAGTCAGCTGAGTATCTCCTTTACTAACGAAAATATGTATTCTTTTTTGCGAAATATGTTGTCTTTGGGTAGCTGCAGACATTTCTTGAGACATAAAGGCTTAGGGTGGAGTCTGATAGAGTTTACACGTATGTCATCGAAAATGACATATATAAAAGTTACCATGATAGTACTTGTAAGTCTAGATAAACCATTAGATTAAACAGACTTACATCGCCGTATTTTTTAAAATACGCTAATCAACATTTTGATGAAAACAAGGAAGATGAAAAATACCAATTGGTGTACGTTATTTCAACATATTGTGCTTTTACTAAGGAAAATTCTAGAACCACTTTTTGCGACAAAGGGAACTTTGCTAACCATGTTATCAATATTTTTGTCAAAATAGATATGGAGTCACAATAAACATATGTCACAAACTTTGTGACTGAATATCACCGCTAAAAGAGTCAAAAAAGGTTCAAACTTAAAATATACCAATAACGTTGATTATCAATATCAGCAAGTGTAACAAGTAAACACGTTAGTAATGTGATAGCTCTTCAGATGTTCGGCTATAGGAGCAGACATGTTTTTCATGCAGTTAATACTTTAAAATACAGAAAGACACCAACACTCGGGTTCCACAGTAAAATTATTTTTAAGGAAACTACTTATAGTCAAAAAGAAAAACATCACGTTTAGGAAGTCAAAAGATTGTTACCCACACAAAATTGGTATTTCCGAGACTGCAAGTAGCCGAAGTATACGAGTTCTTCCGCTTCAACCACGTGTCGCCTTAATACAAACTCAATACGATGGAAAATTTCAACCAGCTGATTAACATACAGTATATGCAGTATACATTTGTCAAAACCTTTTTTCTTTAGTTCAGTGAATCAGTTTTTGCTTCTGTTTCAAATTTTTATACGCATCACCAGTACTTCAGCTTAGCGACAGTACTATTTTATAGTTTATCTGCATGTAAGAATTAGCGCTTTCAATGTTCCTCAAGCATTTCCTAAGGTTGTGGTTAAATATATACTCTCTAAAACCGGCAAGTCGTGATTTTCATATATTCAATCATTGCCCAATAAAAATTTGGTTATGATCAAACGCCAGTGGTAAAACAATATACTGGAAATCCCTTTTCCGTTCGGACACAGTGGAAATAAGTACTCATTGTTAAACAAAAAGAACGGTAAAAGGCGTTATCGTTAGTTTCTTAATCTTGAATATGATCATTGATGAAAAAGATGGTCCTTTGCGGATATTACGTCACTTGTTCAAAGTGTTTCATTGCCATATAGACACGTGTTTGTCTCTGTCCAATTTTATTTCTGGGCGTAAGAGTTATTCTATTATAGACCGTAGACCCCACTGAGCATTTCTGTGCCCGGCGCTGCTACAGCTACTGAAGGGATAAAAAGTTGTACAATTGGAACACTCATAGTAATGAGACACGGCATCCTTGATTTGTTTCAACATGATATGATAAAATATGTTATGTTAAACATACAGAAATATCACCTTTATTCAAAATATAAACTCTGATAACGTATTTCTTGGTAAACAATAAATTATAAATGGAAAGAGAACATTCATTCGCGTATTGTTCTCAGGAACTATTGGCACAATAATAATATACCATAGCAACTTATAATTGTGTTCTTTTGTTGGCTTTTCAGTGTGTTGCTGCTGAAGTAATTACTTGTTTGCGACTGATAGAAGATAACACGATATTAGGCAAATACATTTTAGTATTTGAAGCATGTTAACAGGAAAGGGGTCTCCTTGAGAAAAGGTGTCTATATAAAAGAGCAAATTAGTATCTGTTTTTAAATGCTCGTAATTCTGTCGTCTTTTAACGCATTTGAGTAAGGTTTTCACTAAATTGAAGCCGATGAATAACAGCTTAGTTCGAAACACGAACTGCAAGAGTGAGATCTGAGTGAAGCTACTGAAGAGAAAGTAATTCTTAGTCTCTCGGACGTACTACAGGAGATTCATTTCCTGTTAATTACGAGCTAGATTTACTTAGTTTATGTAATAAACTTCAAATAAGGTTATCATTCAAATCAATCTGGCAGCAGTCTTTATTTTAATAAATAAAAATGGCATATGCTCCATGGGGAAATGACATGGATACAGCCTCGTTGCAAACTTTAATAAACACTATACCGCTTAATATTAATGCTATTAACTACTTACTAATGGATGCTAATACTAATAACAAAAATATATAACCTGGCCCCATCATTTGACGATGGTTTGCAAAAATTCGAACTAATAGGAGTGGTTTGTATCGATTTGATTCAAGCTTATTGTTGCACGTGATTTGCCATCATAAACATGAGAGGGGCTAGTACAAAATCAAATTATTCGAAACCACATCAGATAAAAAAATCAAGTTTTCTCTGAAGCAGCATCTGTAAGGACACCAGATTTTTCTAGCAAACAACTAAGAACTTCAACGCCCTTCTTCTCAAGTGTTTATTCTAGAGCAAGCGTCATTCTAAAACAACAATTCAGTTTTCCTTCCGCATGTTTTTCTTAGTTTTAAAGAACCAGATAAATATGAGCCGCAGCACGGTTTATTCATGAGAGACGGCTTCGATGAATCAACTATAATACACCTTTCCAATACACTCTTTTTTTATTAAGAGCTAAGTTTGCCTGAAAAATAAGAACAAAATAAGAACAAACTGAGGCTGAAACAAAAGTTTATGCAAGTGTACAATGTTGAGCTGCAGTAGTCCTACAGTACTCAGCTCTCCCATAACACACCCATGGCAATCAAAATTAGTTTGTCTTGCAAAATGGCACTTCATGTTTCTTGTGAAACAGTGCACAAAAGCACCTTACCGAATTTTAGGCGAGTTTGACCCCCTACGGAAAACACAGCCGTTAAGAACAAAATAAGAACATTTTGAGGCTGAAATTGCCGAAAAATAAGAACATTGAGCCTGAGCAAAAAAAGAGTGTGCTCCCTTTTAGTATGGGAAATCCAGAGTATTTTTTAGCGAAAAAAAAAACCTTTAAATAATTTGTATTTTTTATATAATTCTCGAACCAAGTGTAATTCTGCATAAACAGCAACCCAGACCCATGCAACTTTCAACCAACTGAATACAGCCTGGTGAGACGTGCATGACAACTTTGCCAAGCAAGCCCCTTTTGTCCATGAAACACAAACTAACCTTTATGTACTGATCAGAGATTTTCGGCAAACCTTAATTCCAAAGGGCATGCATGTCACACTGAGGACTATAGCAAGCTGTCATCAAGACCTGATGTTCTTCGCATGCAAAGCATCTCACTGTTGATGCATCAGCAAACAAGATGTGCATCGCGTCCATCCTGCAAGTACGGAACTGTTGCAATGCTGCTTGGAATAACATCGGCCAAGCTAGATCGATTGTAAAAAAGGGAAGCTGAAGTAATACTTCAACCAACACGCAAAACCCAGAGTAACGAATCAATTTGAAATGGCTGCAACTGACGAGCAGGCGTGATTTGTAAACGACTCTATAGACGTTAAAGCGCTTAAGATGGCTCCCACCTGTTTTCCGTCCTGCTGTGCCACTGAACTTTATGAAAGGCTTTCCCAAACATCATGATGGATTCGTACCAGTTTTTATTAGCTGGTGTTATGTTACAACGTTTTAGTTTATCAACCCTTGTAATACCACCGGAAATTTTGTTTCCATGCAATTTATCAAGGCCTCAAACACACTCTATTTTTAACATTTGATTGCATTTTACACAAAAATTTGTCAGTGATACTTTCAAAAAATTTTGTCAAGAAGTTTTTTTAAAAATTGAGGTGGCGCCAAAACTTCTTGATGAAATTTTTTTAAATTTTCTCAAATGTGCACTTTGCTGAGCAAACAATTTTGATGAAATGAAAAAGGAAGTTCCCCGACTAATTTTTGTGTAAAACGTAATCTAATGCTAAAAATAAGGTATTTTTAGACCTTGTCAAGGTGCCATGGTAACACAAGTTTCTGTTGGAATAAGGTTAAAGGTTATAGTAACACCAGCTATCAACAAAGAGGGGTAGTCTACCTCTGCAATTGAGTAAGCCTTTCATTAAGTTCAGTAGTTATATTGAAAACTGCATGTAAGACTGTTTCGAGCCACCTTAAATTGCAAAGTATCATATTGCCTCATAAACTACTTCGATTATAGGAACTGTTCATATAGCTATAACCAGAAACAGTCAAAAAAGATGTGTCTTTATCGCGAGAGACAACTGAAACGCCAGGTTTGGCTTTTATTAATACGGGACAAAACTTTTTAATTATTTTCTTGCTCAAACACAAACACACAAACGCCGCTTCTTTTCACGTCCATGACGGTCATTTATTGTGTAGCTAGTTCAGCTACACATATTTGCAAATATCTCCCAGGTTATATGAAGTATCAGCAGAAATGAGTTGAAAGAGACCTCCACCCCCCTCCCCTGTCCCTCTTTGTCACTCCAGGAAAGGAAAGCTTATAAGATACTCTAACTGATGGTATACGCTTTTTTTCAATTTCGTGTTTGTCAGCGAGAACTAACTCACTGTTTGCGACAGAGCTGACTCTAAATTCAACACATTTGAATGTTAATAATATGTCAATGATTTCTGTTAACGTTCATCATCCATATTTTAGAACTGATTCAAGAAAACTTCAAATTAGTTTCAAGCGGATTTGTGGAAAACTGAGTTCTACCACGTGGTCATGCAGTTGCTGCCGGGTCTTTGTTTCAAGTTTAATTGTATCGATGTATACGTTTTTCATAATTTATGCGAATTCCGTTCCAAAAACGGAGGTTTTCAAATATACGCTCTCCAGGGTGGGGATTCTTGAAAACGGAGATTTTTCGTATTCGTATGGACGGGCAAAAACAAGGCTTTCAAATACGATGTCTTTTTGCTGAAGTTTTCCAAGACAAAGATGAAATTAAGGGTTAAAAGTCGAGCGAATGAACAACACGATGTGAAAGTAAACAAAGATGGCGCGAATGCTTGACTTAGTTGATTAGTAATGCGCATGCTCAGTGAGCAAATCTAGCATTTTTGAAACGTATTCTCGAATACGTGTGGACGGTCAGGTTTGATTCGTAAACAGTACGTGTGGATGCAGATTTTTTAAAATACGGAGAAAAAAAATCTCCGTATTCGAAAATACCAGGCCTTAGTATACTGTGTGATTGAAAAACAAACTTTCGAAGCTCATAAACACACGTTGTCGACCTCGAGATTCGGTACTAAAGAGATCAACTCCCTGATGAACACTTCCACAAGTAAATGCTAGGCTACTTGCATGCCATGAGTTTTACGTATTTCCTTCTCAATGATGTGAGTTTGACTCCTTCAAGGTAGATCGAAGGACGTGCAGAAAAGGACGCGAAATGTTGGTGATGTCCCATAAACCCACAAACCCTTGCACAGTGGTGTCAAATATACCCACAAACTCGTAAGATCAACATTCACAGAAGGACAAAATCTCTTAATGATGACAGCAATATGTTTCGCTGCCTCACTCCGGTCGGCATCAAATAGATAGAATTCGGCAAACTTTCCTGGCACATTTAACTAGTCTATTCGTTGTACTGTCGCTGTGCCAAGTTTTATGGCTACAGGACAAAAACTGTTGGGGCTTAAATCATTAAGGGAAAACGCTCGGTTGCAGACAGCACGTTAGTTTGCAGTTACAAAGACGTCTTTGCAAAGACGAAGTTTACCATAAAACCATCAGTTAAAGAATTTTAACAAAACATTTTTATTATTTAGCTTTCCAGTGATATATAGGTTTATTGGCAACCGGCTTATAATAACGGAGCTGCGAAATGATAATTAACTCAAGATGTACAGTGGCCTTAAAGGAGACCCTCAAAAGACCAATGAAAAAAAGAACCTTTATGGTTTTCATGGTGACAGCAAGATCAATTCAGTAATAATGACCGTCAGGGCAACCATAGTTTAGATGTCGTGACCTTTATTAAATAAATGTATTCTTCAGAAAATAGATTTTCCGGTATAGAGTCTTTCTGGAATTCAAGTATTGCTGACGGCTTTAGTGCTAGTGTGTGTAAGTTTGTGATGACCTTGTCATATTGTTTAAAGCAACGCGTGTGACCGAAATTGATTATTATCGTTAAAATTGTTTGCATATATATAATGCCAGCAAAACATTAAAGACGTTTTCAAAGGGCTGAACCTCACTCAAGAACGACAGTCTGTCTGCTAAAAGAAACACCATTCAAACAAAAAGACAATGAATAATAGAAAAGCACCATTACAAATACCAATAGAAACAAAAGCAACAAAGAGTGAAAAAATTGCAACAAGTCTATTCTATATGCGTTTGAAAACAGGAGTCTGGGGTTTTTTGCTAATAAGACTACTTTCAATGCAGGGGGCATGTCATAAAATCATTACATACTCGATTTAACAACCAATCCAGTTGCAATGAAAAATAATTTAACGACTACTGAGATTTATTCAATAGCCATATATGGCTATACTAGAGTAGTTAATTAACGTTTGGCCACAAAAGCGTTGAGAACAACGCATTTTTTGTCGTTAACATAAACAAATGAAAGTAAGTTGTTGTATAACTATCTAGAAGTTATTTCGAAACTAGTTCTTGATATTTTGACAAACAGTTGGACTAATATAGAAAACAGCGGATATTTGACAACCACCAGTACACTAGTAACGGCTGTTGACCGAGTTACGAATTTAACTAATGGGATCATGATCGATGAGGTACGTAGATATGTACAAACCATTTCTTGTTATTTTTATCTCGACAGATTCTAGAGCCAAGTAATATCATGTTCCGTCACCATTGCTGTAAGCTTAATTCTGAACAGATCTTCTTTAACTTTCTTGAAAAAGTCGGACGATTCATTGTGTGTGTCGCCTCTGTGGATGTGTGGCTTGAGGGTATTTAAAATCTGAACTTGTGTTGAGAGCAGTAAACCTTGAATTAAAGTATTCACATAAGTTTCGTCAGGTTGTCGTATGTCGAAAGGATAATGATGATCTTTTAAAGTTTTAACTGATTTTAGCGGACTAGAAGTATGAGTTTGCATCAATATATTTGTCATGTTCAGCAGGTAAATGATTTAATATCAGTTTTAGACCGGCCACTGCCGAGTACCCTTAAGCGAACTATCAGATTTGAACGTAGGAAAGCATAGCATTAGGTAATGATTTTTAGTCAAGATGCACGAGGCTTTATGTCTGGTCATAACAAATTCGTTAAAAACAACATTTTTAACACCTGAACGCAGACTACCTCGGAAAAACGTCATGAATATATGGAGTGCATGACTTGAAACAAGCATGTGTTATTCTAAAAGTGAGCAAAACTTCTAAAGTCACAAACGGTTTCATTTCCTGCTCTTTGATTTCATGTATTGTCAGTTGCCTAGGAGAGTTGTCCTTCTCATTATCTTTCAGCAAGACTGCGCACTATACAGGCGCATTACTATATCGTGGCAACCATGTCAGCGCACACGAAGCCAGGTAAAGGGACTGCATGGTCCTGAAAATAGAAATGTTCCGTTCCTCGCCTAATCAATTTTCCTAATGTCTGTGATATTTACTAAACTCAATCAGTGCACCTTGAAGAAGCCGTTGTGTGGGAGAATACTTCCATATTTCCCTTTCCCACCCAGGAACTCGTCCCCATAACCCACACTGCACTGAGAGACATGCAAGGGACACATGTGGAACCAATCGCATAACGCTTAACCTCGTTGCAATATAGTCGGCTCCTATTGAAAACTAAGTGACTGTTAACTGTTAGGAAAAAACACTTTAAAAAGACATAAGAAATACTGGAACAGTTCATTTTACAGTTCGCCCACGATCACTCATTTGAGGCACGCGTTTTGCGGCACATCCCACTAATTTAATATCAAGTAACTTTTGGAAGTTAACTCACTTAGTTTGTCCTATCGCCTGCATGATCGCGGTCATATTTACTCTTGTCCTTAATCACTTTGGTCTAACTTCTTCAAACAACTCACTCACTAAACTATAATTATCTGATGCATAAAATCAGCATGATGAAATTTGATCGAGAAAACAACCCAACTGAAGTAAATATTCTGTAAGCAATAAGAGTGATATCACTTCTTGTGGTCTGATATCTTTTGGAACGAAGAACAAAAACAAGACATACAAAGCTGCTTACATGCACTAAGTTAGGATAGCGGTAAAAAGGCCCTTACAACGCAGAAAGTATTTTTAAATGTCTCACTTAGTCCAATATAACTCTCACAGTCCTCTTGGAAATTCAGCAACTGTTAACATTTTGGGGAAAAAACACTTTAAAACGACATAAAAATTCTTAACTGAAACAGTTCACCCACACTCTTCCGTACTTAACTCATTTGAAGCACGCGTTTTGTGTCTTGTCTTGTCTTACCTCACTTAGCTTAAACCAGTTAAGTTGGAAATCAAGTGGCTTTTGATACTATGTTTGATAGTCATGTTTACATCTGTCTATAGTCTAACTTTCGTCTTTAAACTTTTCACAGACTGAACCATAATTAACTGGTGCATGCGGCATAAAATCAGTTCTGTCAGAAAACAGAATGAAAAGCAAACGAAAATAACTAAACAGCCATAAACATCCTGCAAGCAATAGAAGTAATATCGCATCTTGTGCATGGTCTTATATCTTTTGAAACAAGGTTTGGTCATGTAGGGCCAGTTACGCTAAGTTCGAACGTCTGTGTTGGAAGAGCTGCTACATTCCTACCCAGTTTTAATGTTTCACTTAACATAATGATTATTAAATAATTGGGTCCATACAGGCACAGAGATGCTGTCGCTCAAGTACATTCTGTTTATATTATCGTTTCAGCAGCTCAAGTAGCTAGTTATTGCGTTGCCTAAGCCGAACTCGTTGGTCAAACCACAGCAGTTTTATAACCTTGACATTGAAAGCGACGTGATCATGTCATGTTTAGCATTTCAAATAATTAACTGCTATCTTGTGAATAATGCGGAGACACTTTAAACATTTTAATACTTAATTGTTAAGTTTGCAGGAAAATGCGTTTAATTATCATAGTAATTTTTTCCGAATACGGCCCTCAGCAGTGTGAAGTTGAGGGATTTTAACTTTTGGAAACAAGTGTGAGCAAAATGTGCCAGGGCTCAAAATATCTTTTCAGTGTGTCGTATTTGTTTGTTTCTAAAAATGCGTTGCGTGCAAGAGAAAGTCACTCATTAGTGCGCTAGTACTTATTGCTAGAGGCATTTTGACAAGACAAAGAGTTTAACACACCTGGTAATCAATATTTAATAAATTTCAAGTATCTCTTTTTGAACGCACGTGCCGAAGTTCCTTCTTAAAATTATTATTCTGGATAGTTTCAAACAAAGGAAGACAAAGAAAGCTTTAGGCAACTGTTCCAAAACACCGATATTACAGATGGGGTAGCGTGATTCTGAAACCCAGTATATACGTAATGAAACATAATACCTGCAAATATTGCCCTTATAGGAGCACGTAAATGACATTGAAGGGTCTTGACCGACGCGAATGACGTAACGTAACTGAGGCAGTCAATTCGTTTCTTTTTGCAATTTCTAACACCTTGCGATACAAGAAAATGTAAATGATATTGTGCTGTACTGAATTCGCTGATAAAAGACTGAAGATCTCAATATATGCACCAATCTTTTCAATCAACTGTCACCATAGCAGAAGTAACTACACGCAACTGTAAGTACAGATTGAAATAGGATCTTGTAGATGAAAATGTGTTAGTTCCTGTTTATTTAAGACTTGACCGTATTTACTTTTCAGTTGCACACCAAATGATAAAACGTTCGTTCTCTATCAAAAGAAAACAATTTAACCTTGGAGACCAGCTAGCAGGCTTTACATACATTGTCATCATACCAAATTTAGTAAAATTTCAAAATATACAACTTGGCTAGCCATTTCTATGCACTTTTCTTTAAGCATGCCATTTTAAATCTTTGAAAACTAGAGTAGTAATTATCTTGAAAAACTGGGAGAAATTTGCATATGAAGCAGTAAGACTGTCGTATTCCCAAAAAAACAATTGTATGTCACTAAATTATATCATCTTCTTTGAGTTTCTTTGGGAAAAAATGGAGTTTGTTTCCCGTATATGGTTTAGTTTATAGTTTTAGGACTAGATGGGCACTATTGTTATCAAATGCAGCGTAAGCAATTCGCAAAAATAAATTTGTTCAGTACTGTTAGAAAGACAAAAATTATAACTAAATGCAATTTCAAGGGAATGAGTCATTTATTGGTTTATATTGTTTTACTAAATATCAGTTCTGAGTGGTTGTTCTAAAAGCATAGGCAATTTGCTTTTTACTGTTTAGATTTTTTGTTTATACTTATTGGTATCAACAGACACAACACCGTTCAATTTGTAACAATAAGAATACACTCAATTCTTTAATGTAGTTTTATTGGGAACTACGAGTATGAGCTGGAGCATTTTAGAAACAGAATACTTAAAAAGTATTGTACCAGTAGTTGAATTTACACTGGATGCTTTTAAAAAACATTTCCTTATCACGTTTTCGCCAAAATGTTTACATTTTAACCTGATTTCCTCGATGCATTATATGTACAGTATCAAGAAGTCAATGAAACTGCGGAATACGAGTTGACAAATGTCTTGCTAGCTGAGCGCAATAATATCCTACGCTTTCAGTAATATCGACTGAATATATCAAAATTGTTCTTTTTTGTTCAATAAGTTCCAAAAGAAGATAATGATGAATCAGAGTTTTAGCTTTCCTGCTGTATTAGTGTATATAACAGCTCCTACGCTCTTAATCCTTTGGTGCGTGATTGAAATGGCAAGTTGGTTTAGTGTACTGCTATGAAACATTCGATGCCAAAATACAGCTGAACGAACCTTTGTAACTGTTTTATATCACTTATTATCTTTTCACTTTTCAAGGTTTGTCTGTTTTTAATGTCCATCATTGTTAGTCATACATTTTATGCCGTGTGTCAGAATTTTATCTTCTATGATATGCAGATGTTTCCTAATTCTGACATAACGCAAATGAAAAATTAACATGTGATGACAGTTTACTGAAGAGAATAGTTCAAGTGACTTCTCGGAAGAAATGAACAGCTGTACTCCTGTAGTAATCGTACATCTAAGGTCATTTAGATTAAGTATGATTATATACCTGTGAGGTCCAGCAAATTTATTGCGGCTCATTCGATCGGCTGTTGAGTGATCGTGAACTTGAAGTTGTTTTACTGTGTCGATAATATGAAGAGCACGAGGATAAGAGATTCATTCTAAGCTGTTCAAAAGCCCTTCGTTAATCTTTATTTAACAACGATTGGGTATCATGTACTTTTAATAGTCCCGATAATCCATGTTCGGATCAGTTCTGAAGTAAATTATCCAGTTTATTTAGTGAACATCACTTTTTCCTTCCTATAGAAATCCCAAAAGGCAATATAACGTTTACACTAGCACTAATACCGAAAACAAATGATAATAAATATAATATAATTATATCAATAGTAATAACAGCAACATGAGTGTGGTGTGACTAAAGAAGGGAGGTGTTTTGCTATACCGAGACAAAGTTCTTGCGTGCAATTAATTCGACAGGCATTTCCTTTATTCAAGCAGGGTGCTTTCTTAGTTGTCGGTATAAATATAGAGACATTTCGCTGACACTAACATGTAACTTGCCAAGTGAACACACACCTGATTTGGCACCATGCCACAGGGGGTTCTGTGTGACCATGATCATAAGTTTTGACGTAAAATAGTACTTAGTTGTTGGAAATGTGATTCTTTTAAATGGCATTGCCCGCATCAGTATTTCTTACTCTCCAAATGATCGATAACTTGTTAATAAATGATAGCATTTGAATTTACTTTTACCATCATACGCATACCCTCTTAATTCACGAGATATCTTATGGATTTGGATGTATGTATGTATGTGTGCAGTGCGATATGGATAATTTAATAATAATTGTCAAGGTGCAAGCAAGAGATCAGACAAAATAGTTCTGACAGTGATTGATGCAGATGACATTCGCGCCATTCCTAAATGCATCAACGGTGGAGGCAGTATAGCATCTGAGATAGGTTACAGGCTCAGGTGCATGTAGCTGACTCCACTGGGCTGTTGTTTGGGGGACAATAAAGGACTGTAGAATGTATACAGTTTCATTTACATTCAGATGATATGTCTTTGAAATGAAAAAGGGTGACGGGGTCTAGTGAGTCTAGTTGCAGGTTCGGGGTGTTGGTTAAAGCCGAATGGAGATTTTATACAACATCGCAAGCCGAGCGTCTGGCTTGTTGTGGTTGTAAGCTAGCTGTGCCATCCAAGATCTTGTAGTCACTTGAGCGCTAGCTTCAAACGGAAATTAGGATGATTAGCACAAATCTGCCGGATTTGTGATTATTGGATAAAGAATGCTAGAAACGCCAAGGTAGAATAAAATGTCACAAAGTATTTAATTACCTTTCATTGTTATATTGTTATAAATGCCTTCACGCAAAAACTAACGTTAAATCAAACTTGTTAGACTTCACTATTATCACTATTTTGTCTGCAAACGTGACCCTTTCATCCAACACCAACAGGGAAAAGCCTTTTTTAAGAAGAAATTCAAGTGACCACAAATTGAAGTTCCACTGATTCCAAAATGAAAAAGAACATGAGTTGAACTGCTGACTAATCAACGACATTGCCATTGGAAGAAGGTAAATTTCAAGCTCCGTGGAGCAAATTTCGAAAAATTTCAGTCAACGATAACATTTTTTAATCCATGTTTATAATGTGTGCACATACTTTGACATGCGTTGGATGACTTTTAGGCTGCTCAAAATCCAAGAAAGTTTGCGTTTCTCAGTTAACGAAACTTGGGCTGCAAAATGGTTTTACTTTTTCGACAAGTCTGACATTTGAGTTACTCTTGATATACAAAGCTTTCTTTATCCCTAAAATACTACAAATACTTTGGAAATAAACAGGTCAAAAGTTAGCGGATCATAGGTAAGACCAATCGAGCTAAAAGCGAAATAGTGAACTAAAGTTAGAGCATAATTTGGTGGCTGTGCATTCTCGACTGCAGGCAACCTCTGCTTCAGTCACTCTAATTAAGGTGAGTTACTTTGCATGTTCGTGGTCATCCAGCTCTACGTGAGTCTGGCTCGAGATCATGCTACCGTACCGCGCCGCGGAAAATTTTGAAAATTAAGGCATTTTCACGAATTTTAAAGGTTTCTTACTTAGCCGAAATTACACAGAACGCTATTCCAGGTTTGCGGCCATACTTTATTTTCGATTGAAAGATTACAACAATTTTAAAAGGAAACAAGTCTGACACGAACTATTTAAATCAGCTTTATTTATTTGCGTTTACTATGGATTTCTAAAAACTTGTTATCTATTTTCATTTTCAAAACTCCGCAATTGTTTCCTCGAATCTGATCAAATCAAAATTTCACGAAGACAAATCACGCGAACGAAAAGGAGGAACAGGACTCGTTTGTTCCGTTTGAGTATTTAGGGTACAACTTGACACACAATCTTTTTGTAGACCTTGAAAACTGAAAAAGTTCAAGATGCATGTTTTCTTGGGACTCATAATTAGATTTAACACTTTATGAATTTCAGCTGTTCATTCCCCATCAGTTCTTAGAGATAAAGACAGTGGATTCGTTCTCGTTGTACACTCACTCAGCTCAATTTGATCTCATTGTTTCATATTGTTTGTACTTGAATGACTTAATGATTTATAATCAAAACTCTCATTCCTAGCCTTAAGCGTCGTGATCCAAGTGTTTAACTGAAAGACAAACAATGTCAATAGTAACGTCTCGCCGGAAGCTAATCGAAACTTCTGAAATTTAAAACTTGCATTTTTTGTTTTTCCATGCTTGCTTTTACATGTAAATACGTTCACTGCTCGAGAGTGTATTTACTGACAGGCCCGGATTGACCGGGAAGCTAGTCACCCCAACCCCTTCTTTGATTTTAAAAAACCAAAAATGAAAAGGCTGTTTTTAAAAAACAAAAAATGAGGAAGGGGAATCGCCCCTTCGTGTTCCACTGAACAGCTCAGAAGTTCACAAGTCATCAACCGTCCGGCATTTAGTGTCACCCCCCTCCACAACCTTCTTCCCTTTCAAAAATCTTGTAGCTGCCCCTACTAATAGTAACTTTACTCTCAACTGATCTATTTTCAAAGTTAATATTCTCGAAACAATGGTTCCGCACAAGTAAGCCGGAAAATGCAGAAGGTCAAACCCTGTCAAGTTTTGGCCAATCGCCATAAAACCAACAAAACTTTGCCGGGGATTTAGAATCGCTTTAATAGTTTCCTTCTTAAGTCCTTTGTTCTTCACTTAAATACGCACTTCAAATCCCGGATTTTTATCTCGGACTGATATAATGAATAACGCGGTTAGGTGAAAATTGATTGAAAAAATGAACTTTGAAAGAGTTGAGACCTTGTTAACGGAAATCGTGGGTCGGAAACAACTCTTTTACTTTCAATGTATTTCACGATTTTCAGAAATCTATTCTTACCATCATCATCTAGATAATCTTTCCATTAATATATGAGGTTAATGGATATCCAACTAATGTTTACGGAGTTACGAGTTGATAACTAAGAAAATCGCTCAGATTAACCACAACCCGCTATTGAAACATGTTGTAGTATCATACACCCATCCTTATACATGTATCACTTCATGTTATAACATTATAAAATGCTTTGTAATGCATGTTACAATTTGGGCACTGTGCTAAATTTCCAAAGTCTTCCTTTTTTAATAAGTGTTTAGTATTTACTGTGTATATGTAAAGTACATGGCTTTGTATGAAAAAAAGGAATATTGAAGTGAGACTAAGGCATCGTATATCTTTTCCACAGGTTCGTTAAGGTAAAATCAAAACTGATGTGGAATGCAAAGAGAATCAAAATTTTTTGAATGTGGGACAGTGGGTAGTGTGAACACATAGAATGTTCAACGCAACAGGTACGTTACATGGCAGGAATAGCCGACAACTTGCAAACAAACTGGATTAGTCACTAATAATCTATATAAGAGGCTTTTTGTACACTTTATAAAGTGATTCAATCTGGTTTAGATAATGGAGTCCGTCTATCTTACGATTTAAATTTCAAACTTCCAACTATCAAGAATTGATGGTCAACAAAAATGAGATCAATATAGCGCGGATTGAAGTATTGCTTTCAAACATATATTCACGTTAAATTAATTTTCGGTCAAGAGCACTGACAGTATATTATGGCTACGCGATTTTTAAAGCACTTGTATGGAACCCTTTTTATATTTTGGAGAAAATTAACTGCATCGCCAAAGCAATGGAATCTATGAACATCATGGCAGCGTCAGTATAACCGAATAACGGAAAATGGACTGGGCCTTCGTGGGGTTACTACTTTCTCACGAGATAAATCACATACACGTAAAGATTACTGACGAAGTATGCAACGTTGACCTTGCCCTAAATCTTGAGAAAATGTTGTATATGAATTGAGATTATTTGGTAAACGACAGCTTTTTGTTTCAGTTTAAAGAGTATTTATGTAATTCAGACGTCAGACTGTCAAGCTAATTCACTGAGATGATGACGAAAAAGGAAAAAGCACCAAAATACAAAGGTTAAGGTTGTTCAAAACAGTTCTCCATTTTAAATTGCCAACTGAACTTTATGACAGGCTCACTTGTTTATAGTTAAAGATAACTGTTACTTGTTGAACTTGTCAACCCTCCTACAACCACAGGCATTTTGGTTGCCATGGTAACTTGAATACACCTTATTACTGAGTAGCATTCGACTGCATTTTACACAAAAACTAGAGGCTACAGGTAGCCTTCACTCGCGGCCATGTAACAAAC
>JAOBYE010033344.1:28428-50442 GCA_025403585.1 Parazoanthus swiftii | reverse complement strand
TGCCAACGGAAACTTGAGCTCACCAAAATTAACGGGCTCCATCGTCATCGATATTTTTTAAGAGTGTTCATACAAAATCAGTAATATTTAAAATAATAAAACAGAAAAAGAAAATCGAGGCGACGTGAAAAATCGAGGCGGGCGGGGACACTGTATTGAAAAAGTGCCAACGGAAACTTGAGCTCACCAAAATTAACGGGCTCCATCGTCATCGATATTTTTTAAGAGTGTTCATACAAAACCAGTAATATTTAAAATAATAAAACAGAAAAAGAAAATCGAGGCGACGTGAAAAATCGAGGCGGGCGGGGACGAGAAACTAATATATTTTTTTTATTTGGCCTAATCAGGACTTAGTAGGGACTGTAAAAAGAAATCAAATTATAGACAGCACACTTACTATGCAACTCGTAATGTTTGGACGAAACCTTGTCTTTGTCATCAATGTAAGCATTTTAAGCTGTTTGAGATCCAATCCCGATCGGGAGTAATTCCCTTCTGTCCAGAAGAAAAAAATGTGTTGTGAAGTTCACCACTCCACACTCGCCAGCAGCTCGTTGAAAGGTCATTCGACAGCCACAGCTGGGTCATGGAGACGATTTCCCATGATGGTCGTCCGTGGATAGATTTTTCACTGGCGCATCGGCAAATACTAAGACCTTGACGACATTTGTCAAGAGATTAAATCTGAATAATCACTATATACTTTCAAGATCGACCGTACGCTATACATTCTTTTTCAGATATCGACAACACTGGCTCATCCGACTCTCGTCCTGCCATTTTAAAACATTTCATGACCTGAGGGATATACCATCTCACCTGAAGACCATTGTGTAAAAGCTCGTGTTTTTATATTACACAAAACGTGAAGCAACGTTTGTTTGGATATGCTGTTTGTCCATTTGGACGTTATATGCAAATCGAACAAGTGAGATAACACTGATGGGTTCTTGTGTTTTTTTTATATTTCTTTGCAACGCTTTACAATTACATGTATAAACGGGTTCTCCCGCTTCCCGCCCTCCGACTACTTCCGCTTCCCGTCTTCTACTCTTCCGTCTCCCATACCCCTTCCGCCACCTTTTGTCCCGGGCTTCCGCCCCCTGTGTTCCCAACACCTTTAAGAACAGTTCAGTTAAGGATTGGAATGCGCTGCCAAACTTTGGTGAGTCGACCAAAAAGGGAAATTTCGATCGGCCATAATACCATGGAACTTATAGTTATATGCAAGCCCTGCTGACCGACCATCAGTAACCTTGCACATCTATGATTGCACGGCCATTGTACTTACTTTTTATTCCTTTTCTAATATGAGCACGATACCCTGTACAGCGTTTTAAACTATTAAAATACGGCAACTAATACCGTGTTCATACTACAATATTATTTTAAACTTGTTCGACTTGGATGTAACGTTATTGCAACGTCATGATAAATTTTCACGGGTTCTGAAAGAAACATCCGAATGCTGTAATGATAAAGCAATTCGTTTATACAGGTTTTAAGCCAGTTTGTGTACTTAAAATGTCGAATAGTTTTTCAGTTATGATTAATGGAAACCTGTTCGGCATTAGTCCCACTGCGGATTATGGTCTAGATAATATCTGCAGCAGCGCTTGTATCCGGTTCTGCGGGTTAGGGCTCATTCATAACATTCAAACTGACGATCACACTTTTTAACTTCTATTTTACTTGAAAAATTTCCAGTTTGGGTTAGTTTTACGGTTAGTGGACGGGTTAGAGTTATGATTAGGGTTGGGGTCAAGGTTACATTTGGGAGAAGATAATAGTATTTGTGAAGTGCGCTGTAGCTGTAGCAATAAGACTCACGGTCCCTTCTAGGCATCATTTCACCCAAGTTTTAATACACAAAAATTGTTTTATTATACAAGTTTTCTGACATGAGTAATCTGTCTAATTGGGACTGCTGCGGTTTGTCTCATGCGCAAGCGTGTAGAGAAAATTGGCAGTACTTTATATAACCAACGAGTGACAAGCCGCATACAACATCTTATCCCGGTAAGAGAAACAGAACAACTGCTATCCCCATCCCCCTCCCCACTCCCTCCCAACCCCTAAGACTTCATTTAAGTCGTCTGTCCGTCTGTGTGACTCTCGTGCTCGCGTCGTGCTCACCATGACGTATGTGTTCTGTTGTGCTTGCTCTTCTGCTGTGCTCAGTTTGTCCACCCTTGGAATTTCAGTTCAGCAGTTTCACTAATTTAATTACTAACATCGTCAAATTGGATTTCACCTGAGCAGTTGTTTGACAAATGTGTCGGTAAGTTTAAAGAACTGTTGCTCTGGTGCCTCGGTGAAAACCATTGTCTTGTTTGGAGTTCGCTTGGCCGCTGACCCTGCGGGACTTGCCCCAGCTCCAGTCGGGGAGGGCGGGCAGCCTCGACGAACAAAATGGCGGAACAATCCACCAAGGAAATTATCCTGTAGCAACAAAGATCGGAATGACGTTTGCAGCACGTTTCCACATCTTGACCGTTTTTCAGCCTAAATCTTCTTATAACAAACGTGTAGTTTATAGCCTCAAGACGAACTTTGCCAGTTACAGTATGGAGTTGGTTAAACTTTAACTAAATTTAACACGAGTAGATTTTAGCAAAGCGGTTTTTCTTGGTAGACAAGTAACTCAAAAACAGAGAATAGCTTGAAAAAGGTTGAAACAACGTTTTGATCGTCAAGCCGTCTGGCTTGAATTACTGTGCATCTGATGTCTTAGAGGGATGTGTAGAGAAAGTTCATTTTGAAGGTTTTCTCCCACACAAATGATACCCATACTGGCACAGAGAACAAAATACTGAACCCAGCTGCATTGATATGGTGACTAATCATCACGTATATCTTGGCTGACTACAAGGATTGGATATAAAGTTGTTGTCTTATTGCATTAAACAATCAATCAACCTCTCCATTAGTTGTAACTACGAGCGCACACCATTTCACAAGTTAGGTCGTCATTTACACCTGACTTAACTCTCAACAGATTTCAAATGTGGTAAATTATCCCCCAAAACATTTCTTTCTGAGCCTTGGAGGGGAACTTCGCCCTCATGGAGAAAGACAAAATGTCTGACTCCGGTGGGGTTCAAACCCACGACAGAGTTCCCATTAACCAGAAATTGAACAAAATGTAAGGACAGATTTTTGAAATGTTGTGATCAGCAGTAGAAATTCGGTATAAAAACCAAACAAAATAAAGCAAAGTTGAAAACGGCAAAAAAAAGAAACTAAAACTGGAATAGCTATTACATAATAAACACCTTATTAGGCGGCTGACCAGACAACATGGCTTGGGTAACGGGAGTCACACTAACGGCCTACCCGCCCACGCGTGAAAATACCCCGGCTATGTTGGCCGGTCAGCCGCCTTGTAACATATGTGTACTGTGTAGAATCATTTGGTATTGCAGTGTTTATGGATGTATAAAAAATAGTAACATGTATTTTACCAGTTCGCTTCCAAGCTCTCGCTTCAGGAGCTGCTTCACCCGGAGATCAACCGTCGGATCTTTGAGATACCGGGAGGCCTGGGACAGGGCTAGAATGACTGCATTCTCCACGGCAAACATCAGCAAGTGTCTAGACAACAGAAGGGAGTCGGATGAATGAACGACCTACTAACTCTAAGGTCCTGAGCAGGCTGTAGCTACTTATGAAAATCTGCAGACGTTTTATCCAAGATTCGCTTGAAAACCTTAAACATTTTGAGATACTCTGGTAGTTGAGTCTGGGGAATTTGTGTTACTACGAGGACCAGTCCATAGCCAGGGCAGGTACGCTCCTTAAAAAATCCTTGAAAGTCCTTGAACTTGATTTTCTTTTTTCCAAGGTCCATAATTCTGCTCGTTAATATTTGATTCATGAAGGAAGTGTGTGAAGGGGGAATTGCCTAATTAGATGGCAGTTAGAGATTATACACAAACAATAGGCTGATGAATACTAAACTTGCCCTTGAACATAATTCTCACTGAAATACGACAAAGGCAAAATACACAAATTTACTAACGAAAGGTGACGATGAGTTTCACATAAACTGCCTGCGCGATGACTGCACCCAACAGTGAGTATGAAATTTGCGATGGTTCATCGATAACAGGGTCAAACCATCTTTGTGCGCTCAACAGCAAATTTAAAATTCATGGATTTCGCCCTTACTCTCATAAAACAATCCTGCTTTGAACTAAGAGTTTCCCACACCTTGACAAATAGTTCCTAAAAAACAAACAAATAAATACGCAAGGATTTCCAGATGGCGTACAAACCCTAATAGCAAACTTCGTTTTCTTACCGGGGCAGTATCTCCGAGACTGTTTTCACAGGGGACCTGACCGGCGATCTTATGTCACCCTACAAAGGTTACAAAGACAGAAGATGATAATAATAATAATAATAATAATAATAATAATAATAATAATAATAATAATAATAATAATAACGACAATAATTATGAAAAATGATAATAGTAACAACAATAATTATAATAATATAATAATAGCAACCATTTTAAGCGTATGTAGCACTATTTCTTAAAAACATAATAACGCTATACACTCCTTTTTTATGAGAACCTTTATTTTTTGGCTGAGGCCGAATGTTCATTTTTATTTAAAAATAAAAAATATTTTGCGGGTTTCAGCCTCCGGTCAAATGTTCTTAACATGTTCTTACATATAATAATTGGTACGCGTAGTGGAATAAACATCCTCCAGCACAAACCAGCTGGAGGCGGAAATTAGCACGTGTACCAAGTTCTTTTGCTCTGTCAAACCTGACACTGTTCATCTAAAGACATATATTCCCTGCAGTGATTTCTATTTGTTATACAATGTAATTGCAATTAATTTTACATTCAACGAACATTAGCTAAAACAAGTAGGTTTGCAGTAAAGAAACACAGAACAGAGAGGAAATGTATTATTTCCAAGAATATGTACTGTTTTCGAAAGAAAGTTCTTCTCCTCGGCCTCAGGTTTGTTCTTAGCATGTTCATTATAAATTTTGAGTAAATCTCAGCCTGTTCTTATAAAATAGGTTCTTATATAAAAAAGAGTGTACAGTGGCATCTATAGGACAATGTAGATAGCTATACATACAGTTTTAGTTAAGGACACAAATAACGCGCGCTACGATTGGCAAATGGATGGCAAAAGTAGTGCTTATATCAGAGGCATTCACTTCAATTACTTTTATCGGCTGTGCGAACAAAACGTGAGCAGGAGCGCGCGCTACTATGAGCGTGGTGAACTTTTGATTGGCTTGACGAACTGAGCGCGTGAAAGCACGCGAATTGCACCAGAATTTCTGTTCTGCTCGTGTTCGCAGTTTCTATTTCATTGGACAAACGAAGAGAGAGATAGAAATCCACGACAGAGTTTGTTTTTGTAGCTTTCCTGCCACTGGTTGACGAAACAAAAAGCGAACAACTTGCGAACACGTTTTTCAAGGTCAAACGAAAGCCACTCTAAGTCAAACAACCTGCGAACGCGACATCACTGCTGACTGAGTTGCTGCCCAGTTACTCGCCAGCGTCGTTTAAGCGGTCTTCAAACTCTCCTTCCGCACTTAAACCCGGTTTGCAGCTGAGATCGCTGAAAAACGTGTTGAGTGCTCCTGACCATCACAGAGATCAGCCAGGTTTTCATACGATTCCTGCAAATGTTGAAAACTGCGAAAACACCACCTAGACAGCCTGGTAAGCAGGATGTTCTTGGAATTCTTCTCTGCTTTCCCCGGAGCCCAATGCAAATCTCTCGGCTATCTTGCTCCAGCGATACATATTTAAGTACTTGTATATTTTACGTACAAAGTAGCCATTGAAAAAGGTTTCTTTTTAGCCATGAAATTATTGAAACTCTCTTCCTTTCCCGCAATGCCTCGCGGTTTGCGTCTCGAAGTTCGCGGTTCGCTCGTACTGTTGGCAGCCGCCTGTGGAGGGGGAAGTGTTGACACCTTACCGAACTAAGGTTGGTTAGACACATGTTGAGACAAGCAAGCAAGGTTCCAAACGACAGCGGCTCTTCATGGTCCAGGGCCGGGCTGCTGAATGCCAGCGTGACCACTGGAGCGTGACCCTCTACGTCCATCAACTACCGTGACATCAAATAGAAAAATAATTAGTAATGGTGAGAGAACAACTCTCTATCGTCCCCACCCAATAAATTTTTCGCACATGAACAGTGACGCTCTCTTTTTACTCCAGTCAGGGACAATGCAATTGGAAAAGGTCGGAGACGCAAGGGGGGCTTTAGCCGTCCCCATCCCCTAATTCTCGGGCCAAGAAATATTCTTTTTCCGCAACATACACTTACTACTTGCATCTGATGAACTTGATCGCGAAATTGCTTTCTTAATGTCTCTTAGCTTCCGTCGGCTCTGCCTTCGGCAAAGCAAATTAAGATCTTTATTTAACAGTTTTTCATTTCTCGTAGCCACTGAACTTTGTGAAAGGTTTCTCATTTATAGTGAAGAATTATTCCAACTTGTTACTAGCTTACGTTACAATAAACTTTCAGCTTGTCAACCCTTGTACTGTTACTGCAATTCTCCATTCCATGACAACTTGACAGGGCCCCAAACACACCCTGTTTAGAGATTTCGTTTGCATTTTATGCAAAAATAGTTAGTCAGTCCCCTTTTTAGTGCATCACAATCGCTTACACATCAAGGAGTACATTTAAAGAAATTTTTAATAACTCTCTTAGTAGTTTAAGGTGTCTCCAAAGCCCGCTGAGATACTATTTTGTAAACTTTCCTTAAATATGCTAACTGTTGTGCAAACAAATTCATGGCAACACCAAAGGAACTCCACCGAATGCTCAAAACAGGCAGTGCATCTGTGGCCAGCCAAGTTGCCATGTTAAAAAACGTATAGATGATTATAATTATAACACTGTAAAAGGTTTCGTTCTTGAACCTGCCTCAAAGGATTACTCAATGGCTTTTAAACAAAAAGAAGTGTTGAAGTATTAATAAAAAGGTAATTTAAATGCCGGTTCCGGTGACGTACAGATCTTGTTAATTTTTTCAAGAGGAAAAACACGAACCTTTTCCATTTTTTGAATCATATATATTTACCTGACCTGTACTACATACTTACATCATCCATCAGAATTTGACAGATATCAGGAGTAAAATGTCTGAACATGGCCAAGGCATTGCATAAAATCTTCAGAAGCCTGACGAAACAAAAGGATTATTTACAATTGTGTGCTTACATGTTGAAACGCCAAGATGTGCTACACAAATTGTCTTATCACTGTCTTAACATTGTTTACCTCGGTGCAAGAACCTCACGACTGACGTTATAGGGTTTCCTGAGAGGTGCACAAATGATGTTACAAAGTGAGCAATGAAGCTTCGTTCTGTCGCAGAGAAGTTGCGAAACAGTGCATACTTAGAGTAATACTTTACAAAATTTACTTCAATTATGGAAGGTGAACTGACGTCATTAACGTGCTCGACGTCTGGTTAACGTTAGGTATATTGACCTGAAACGTTTATCTTACCTCCCATAACTAAGGAACATTTCCCAATCTATGAGTATAGGAGTGGAACATTTCAATACTGAGTGGACGATTTATCGCCTTCACAACTAAACTGGTAAACCCAGTGTGACGTGTCAGACTGGGTGACGTCAGTCGTGGCTTCTTACACGGAAGTTGAGCCCTTACCAGAAACGCAAGAGTTGATTGATTGACTGGTTGTTTGCACTGATTTTTTGTGCAAGAGATAAGCAACTTTGCGTCACTGGTAAACTCATAGCTTAAGCCTAAGTCGCACTAATCGAAACCTTCCTTCGTTTAGACGAAAAAATGACATTCCTGCGAAATAAAAAACTGTTCGCATGTGCGACTTGACTCTCCGGCTAGATTAACAGCATTACCTTTTTTATTGTCCAAGAAACGGATGTCAAAGTTACATCTCAACTTAATTAAAGTAATGTCAAACTATGTGCAGGAAACTAAAATGCAATCCAGGTTAATGCAGCAACACACATACACACACACACACACACACACACACACACACACACACACACACACACACACACACAAATGAAAATATTCAATGGCCACAGCTTTGCAAGCAGATTTAGCCGGTTTAGTTTTCGGCCCCAGCATAAAGTTTGTAACCACGTTCCTACGAAAAAACCCAATTTTAAAACGCGTAATTATTTTCTTTTTCAGTTCAAAATACAGCTGCATAAGATACTAGGTTGACATCAAATATATGTTAACTGATAAGACTCCACGAGTTCAGTTCAAGAAAACAACCGCTACAAATTGGGTGGAATCGGCTGTATCTCGTACATGCATGACTTCATTTCGTTTGGTTCTATCAAACTGTCCATCTACCTGCATCTGTCATACAAAGTTCAATCGTTACGCGCCAAGATAAGCCTGTATACATGAAGTCTTTTTTTAACTTTGATAAAAAGTATGATGACACTGCCAGGATCGCTTCCCCGCATCATACCAGAATGTAACTCCGGAATAGTTGTAAAAGACTGTTGGAAAATTGCAAGTTCTGGGACAAACAAAAACCAACGCTTGAAGATAAAACTCCCTGAATTTTCACTTACCAGACAAAAAATAAGATTTCCCTGGCCCAAATCAAAAGTGTCTGGCAATTCTTTGAAATTTTGCCTTCACTGACTGTTCTCTGACCGTGAGCACATTTCTATAACATGCTCTTAGAGCTAAAACATTCTTGTGATCAACACTGTATTCAAATTTCCAAAAAAAAATTGGAATTAATCGATAACTGACAAGGTCTAAAACAATTGCTTATTTCAAAGCCTTTAAAAGTTTTACAATGAACAAACGTTTCAGCTTTAAACTGCCTAAACCACAACATTTAGGTTTTATACAAAATTAATCATAGGTAGCTTACATTTACTCCACCGCACAACAATGTAACTTCGAAGTAAAGGAAGAGCGTACATTTTGCTCCACAGTCACTGTGACTTGTAAGGCTTCGTCTTCATTGTTAGAACCCGGTTCGTCCAGCTCACTTCTCTAAGGGCTTTGAAGGTCTTTCAAGGACCATTCACGACATTTTTTGAAACAATCAACTCCTTAAGGGAAGTGTTAACGATTCCTACGCAAAACTGCATTTTAAAGGACTGACAAAATGGTCAGCCGCAAGGGATTTGAAAGACTCTTGAGGAACTTGGGAAAACTGACCAGTTCGTAAGCAGTAGGGAAGCTCCAGTGAATTCATATATTGAAAACAAAGGACTTCTGAGGGTTATTGAGGACCACAGGCATCAAGAGTACAATTATTGTGTCGTGATAACCAACGGGTTGGTCCGAATGACTTCATTTTCAGGGGTGAGGCCCAATATTAATATGTGTTCTCCATACTTACTGTGACTGGGTCTTAACAATCAGCGGGTTAGTCCGAATAACTTCATCCTCAGTGGTAGAGTAGGACCTTAACAACCCTCTGGAATATGACCCACTCAGTGTAACATTCACATCAGTTAAAGGCGGGGACCCGCCTCGTATGGAAACTCCCGAGTTCATCTACAAAATAAACATGTAACACATTTACTTTATACTGAAGACCTTATGAGATCCCGAGAAAGTAAGAAGTAAGAAATAATAATAATAATAATAATAATAATAATAATAATAATAATAATAATGACAACAACAATAACACTAATAACAACAATAACAGTAATAATAACAATAAAGTAATAATGCTGTAGTTTTAGAGATAAGAAAAACACTAATGAAATGGATTCATATACGAACCGCGGTTGGGAATGGATACGAGAAAGATTTTTGCAATTTGCAACTTAATAACAATTTTCCGGCCAAAACAGGATTCGAACCCATGACCTCTGCGGTGCTGGGCAGATGTCTCAACCACTGAGATATCAAGCCATTCATGGTAGGCAAGTTAATTGTGAGTTCTAATGCTACGTTAAAAGTGAGCAAATATTTACAACTGCATGATTAAGTTGCAATTAAACCACGAAAATAATTTCACATATCTAAATACGGATATTTTAACGGGGTCTTAGATAAGGCTCGAGGAGCTCAAGCCGCGGCCGCTGTTTTTGAAAACATGTGTCACGCAAAATAAATCGAGCAAAGAAATCCGATTCTCAAGGGTAGTTTTTAAAACGAGGGGCTGATCAGCAGCCTTAGCGGTTACTCTTACGAATCGGACGCAAAATACGCTGTGAAGAACGATTTTAACAATCATTTTTTTTGAAAAAAAAACCGATTAAAAACACACGAAAATAAGCAAAATATCTGTTTTGCGGAAACACCCTAAGGTAAGTCTGTAGGTTTGCCAGTAAAGAACGCCACTGATGTACCCTTAATAAACCTGTAGGAGCCACATGTAATTCATTTCTTCGTTATTTTTTACTTCCAGCATTATAACAGAAGTGAATGCATCAATAGTATTAACGATAATGATAATACTAATAATAACAAATATAATAGCATTAACAACAATAACATCAACAAGAACAACAACAAGAACTTTATTGATATTCCACTAAATAAAAAATGGTTCTTCCCTGTTACAAATTTTAATACCTAAATATAAACAAAAAAAATTACAATTACTGTAAGGAATAAAAACTTTAAAGTATTATAAATCTGGATAACACTATTGAAAAGTATCATATTAATAAAAGAAAGACTCAAACTTTATTGATTACATGATCTGCAACTAGAGAAACAGCTGAGTATAAACTTGCCTTAGATTGCTTTCAAGTACAATACTAATCCCCTTAAAGCCCTTGCAGTTTTTAGGAAAGTAAGCAATAAACTTTATTTAACGAGGATGAACACATACCAAGCCCGAAAAATCGTAGAGAACCAGTGCTTATAAATTTAGTGAATCGAAAGGAGTCGGAAAACAGAAATAAATTTCAAGCATGAAACACAATAGTTTAAATCTTGGGTTCATTGTCATTTCTTTTGAGCTAGAATACGCTTGATGCTGCATTTCCCGAGCCACGCATGTTGCGTTTAAGACAAAGGCAAGCACATAGAAATCCACTACAGACAGTTTGTTCTTTGACTGCATACCATACAAACTCTGGGTGCCCCCTGGTGATGATTACGTTAACCCAAACATACTTATATCTCTCAGTTGCTAAAAACGATTTCGCATTTTATCTTGGTCAAAGTGTCTGAGGTGCAGCCGAGAGATCACGATAATTTAGCACAAGATTCTACTGACCTCCAGCAGATGAGCAAGTAACCGAGGCCGTAACAAGACTGCTATGCACGTTTGACACAGGCTCCCCGCGCGCAGCTGTAAGACAAAAAGTATACAAATGAATGTAGTATTAAAGTAGTACAAGACTTATACTGTAATAGCATCGATCCCTTACTGTTTGACGAGCCGGGCTTTTTTATCATTTAATATCTTGTGGACAAATTTATTTTAAAAACAGCACAAGCTCAATTGCCTTAATATACGTTCAGTTATTCCATGTTTGGCCGTCAAAGTCAGGAAGGTGCCGCGCGGTTTTGGACGGATGATAACAAAAGAATTGTTTATAAACTTACGTGGAAGTTAACTGAGTTTAAAGAAACGGTTTGGTGAATACTACCGAGAAGTAGAACTTAATCCATCTCGAGAAAGAAATCAGTGGTGACTATTCCATGGATACCCAAAATGAAAAAACCCGTTTTGGGTGACCAAGGCTCTTGTGCAAGAGTTCTATACTGTGTACAGAAAGTGCTCCAAGGCAAAGCTATGCTACCTTCGACAGAGACAAGACATCAGGGAGGGAGAAGCGCCATTCACTTGAAAAGTGAGCAAGCTCAAACAGGAAGGCTGTAACTTCTTCCGCTTCTGCTAGAACTGAGGTAGTTTGAGAACGCCTAACAGAATCCATGGCCTGAAAAACAAACAAATCCAAGGTGCATATAATTATCTAAACCCGGTAGCTTTAGTGCAAAAACATAAAATTAAGATCTTAGTACCATAAACATCTTTTTGACTGAGTTATTTCTGTTGAAAAACAGTCGCAAAATACGCAATTTATTACACTACGATGTCAGTATCTACGTGATTAAATGCTGAATATCGTAAAATTCCGAAAAATAAGCCCCTAGAATATAAGCCCATACAGGGGCGTTTAAGCACACGCTTTTAAAAATACAAAAACCTTTCTGTGTATAAGACCCTCACTGCCCCAAATAACCAAATGTGCGTATATTTGGCATCAGTTATTCCGAGTACAACAACACTGTGTTTGTTTGGAAAGAGTTTTTAGGGTATGTCAGACCAAAACTAAAATCTTACCATCAAAAAAAGGTTCAATTCGTGTTGTAAGCAAGAAGTTAACACAAAAGATCTTTTTTGCCATCATTTTACCCATGGGCTTATCTTTGGAACTTTACCGTATTCACACGCATATCAATACTGTGCCTCACAGTTCTTCCAAAGTGGTATAAGGGGAAATTTCTATATTATAAAAACTATGATAAAAACACGATGAGTTTCGATAGCCACAACCATCACTTTTCTAAAATAGCATTACATGTAAGGTAAAACTCCCCTTCTCCTTTTTGTATGCAGATACTTCTATTGTATTTTATAAAGCAAAGAATTAAAGAAACACAATGACGTCGGACAAAATAATCTCAAACCAAAGTGCTATTCCCCGGTGACCCTCCTAAGTCGGGAGTGCTCGTGTAGCTTTTAAAGTTTAAAATTCGGGGTCTTGCCATCTTTTAGGGTATCTGTACGTGATTGCTATCTTTCAGTGTCCCATATTAAGCCGACCAGCTTTGCTTCCCGGCGAGACCACCGCTCAGAACCGCGAGAGACTGTCCATGCCAAAACCAAAGCAAAAACACAGACTTGGCGACAATGATGATGGCACCCTGGAAAGTCACTGTGGGTGGGGGAAATGCCTGATGATAATGTGCTCATGGCCTCTTATAAATCTCTTTATCACATATGGGACAAAATTACTGAATGCTGATTGGCTGAGACAGAGGGCATTTTTTCTTAATCACGGAATACTTTTGGTAATCAAGAGGGCATGATAACTTGATCCTGATTGGTTAATTTGTTGTGGCATTAAACGGGCTTCTTGGTAGAAAAACAACGCGCGTGAATGCGATTCCCTCGATAATTTTGCCCTTTAAGTGATAAACAAGTAAACTTTGAAAATGCAAGTGAAATTAATCCTTAATGGCCCATGCGATTACATATACTAAGTGTTACAAAAAGCGTTTCAGTCTGTGCTTTTGCTTTGGGAAACGCGCCGTGATAGACCAATTTCGCCATTTTAAAATTTCAGCCGGAAACAAAAGACATCAACGCGAGGCTCTGAGGAATAATCTATACAAACTCTATATTTTATTCCCCAGAGCCTCGCATTGATGTCTTGTTTCAGGCTCAGTGACTTTTAATATATAGAAGTTGGTCTATTGCCAAACCAAAAAATCTCCAGGTGGCGTGTGGATTAGGCCTGTGTACCTGGGCGAGTCTTTCCCTGTGAACTCCTGCAAAGTCTAGTGCCTCTTTCAAGAAGCCATGCCGGAGGGTACGCAACATGGATGCCATCACAGCCAGACTTAGCTGCCACACGTACGACCACTGTTTGTATGATGAAAGGGACTGTGGGTCAGCGGTCATCTGCCTAGTGCCAGTCTCCCTCTGTTGAGAAACCTCTTTTGTTTAGGAAACAGAACTTTAAATTTACGGTTGGCAACAATAGTGCAAAACAGCTTTCACTCGAAAGAGTATGGATAAAAAAGTAATAATCGCCTTTGCAATTCGAAATCACTTAAGACCCCACTTACAACCGAGATACAATGCGGTTTTTTAGTAACCTATTGGGTCCCAAGAAATTATGGTGCAGGAAGACACTGAAAATATGGCAACAAATTGATTGATTGACTGTAGTAATAATAAATTAGTATTTAGTAAATTGCCTCTATGTGTGATGGTGTCTTATAAAAGGAGAAAACGATTTAGGCCATTCAATAAAGTTCCGTTTAAAAACAAGAAGTATTGCGAGTGTTGTTGAAAATCTTCGCACCAAATAAACTGATGGCAAGTTGTGTTTTATAACAATGACTTTCAAAAATGTCGAACTAGGCTACAATGCAATTCTATTTTCTTACTCCAATAAAGAAGAGTGCAAGACATTATGTTGGCCAAAACAACCCGGCGAAATTGAACTGTAATGTTGTGGTTTTCAAATGTGAATTTTCGCTTGCCGTTCAATAACTGCTGTAAGGTCAAAGAAACACAAACACACCCGCAGAGTACATTGGGTACAAATGGCACTTTGAGGCATATTGGTTCATTTGACGAGGCACATAGTGACTTGTTGCTTTTTCAAAATTTTGGTCCAAAGCCATGGAAAAGCGAAAACTTGCACCACGAGTACAAGAAGGTACATGTGGTAGTGACGGTGGTATCACCTACCTCTCTTTCTCCTTCAGCATCCAAGTTGCTGAACAGAGAGGCCAGACTGAGGCACAGCGGCCGAGACACGCTGTTTAGCGCCAGTGACTCAGCTCCCTGTAGAACAGAGATACCAAACATTCGCACGCTTGTAACAGTTTCTTGGCACCCTGAATACTTTGCAACTATATTATTTTTGATTGTAAGAAAAGTGGCCGGCGTAATTAGGTTCCACGTTTTATGAAAAAAGATGGGACAAAACTGAGAGGCTTGAAACCAAACATTCTCGGTGGACCTAGATGGTATGAAAACCCAGTCGAGTTGAACTCAAGATCCAGTCCAAAGATCCAAGGGGCCAAAAAACCTCACGCTAGACCTTGCTGTTGAAGATGTCTACGAATAGCAAGTGCTCAGTCCTCGATTCAACAGCATTAGATATAATGACAAAAACAATATGAGTTCACTAAAAGCAAATGCCATGGAAACGGGGTCATTGTTTTGACTATCCAGAACTGCGTTAATGGAATCATTACAATACGTCTTTGTCCATTTTCTGGAACAAATGATATGCATAAACATTAATAACATTAAGACCAATAAAAGTAATAATAATAATAACAATAATAATAACAACATTACATTTTTATAACTCTATTCCTTGCCTAACAGTTAAAGTTTTCAGTTTGTCGCCTAATAACGTCCAAGGACCTCGCGTTCTTAATGTTGGTTACAGATTAAGAGATGTGACAGAAAATGAGCGGTTAAAGACAGGCTAATAGAGTAGTTTTTAACTTGAGGAGCGAAGAATTCTGGCAGAGCAGCAAGGTTTTAAAAAACACTGTGTGCTTGTCTCTTGGGGGCTTTGTGAGTAAGCAGAAGAACTTTGAAGGAAATTCGCTGATCAACAGTTAACCAGTGGAGCTCAGTAGGTATTGGAGTGATATGTTCAGACTTGGAAATAAAAGTCAGGAGGCGAGCAGCAGCATTAAGGACGTGTTGAATATTAACTAGATAGACCATACTGAAGAGTGATAAAAGTCTAGTTCAGAAGTCACCACATGAATGAGAATTTCAGTGGTTTTTCATCGTGATAGATACTAAATTCTGACGCGCGATATGTTCTGGAGATTAACCAGAAAGGAAGATTTAACGATATTGCTGATTCCCAGGGGCATTGTCATTGTCTCAACCAATGATTGTGCCGACGATTTTGCAGAAATCAGACGGGTATACATCGAGTTACAGGTCCGTAGGCAGGAATTTTGTTGGGGGGAGGGGTACAAATTTCGTAAAATTATGATCAACTAACACAACTAAGGCAATGTATTTCTTTTTCATGTTTATTCTACAAATTAAACTAACTGAACACTTCAATTCAAACACGAAGCTTTCTCGAGGCGTTTGATTTCAAAGTTGATTAGGCATCATAGTCCCTTTAGCTCGGGGAAGTATAATGGAGGCCGGTATATATAAGAGCTGCTTTATGTGCCTGCACAGAGGTCTTTTACTCTCAAGTTGTTAAGCACAAAAATCCTTATTAATGAATTGAGAGAATTTCCCATTTAAAATAAGGGCCAGAGTAAAGTGGATGAGTTTCCATTTTCTCAAAACTAGTCAACTGATACTACAGAGAAGATACACGTTGATAAACGTGGCGAGAGTGAAGCTCTTTGTCGGTAACTGTTCAATCAGTTGTCAGTATACTGAAAACACTGTTCACAGTCCGAAATGTCGGTTGATACAAACTACTCATGCAGACAGATCAGTGTTACCACTGGGCTATTATAGAAGTAATTGTGAACGAACTTGACGTTAATGGTAAACTCACCATGTTTATTCTGGATAATGACAAGAACAAGTGAAGTACAGCTTCAGTGAACTCCAAGTTCTCGCGACCCTATCAACAAATTGAAGACACGGAAAGTTTCAGTGTACTGCTGGCTAACTTGACCAAGCCAACAAGCCGTTTCTTTGCATGGCCTGTTTTCTACCAGTATTAATTCACCAGTTTCTTGTTTCTTGTATAGAAACTACGTGTTAATGTAAATTCATTAGTGGTATTACTTCCAACATCAGTTTCAAAACATTCTGTATACTGTCTCCAAACTGAAAGTTTCTGAATTTGCTGTTTGTTCGGTTCGTCATTTACAAGTTTGTCAAGGGAGGTTGACAGTAGAAAAAAACATTTTCGCAAGGAAATATGGGTTATCAACAGGATCAAATCAAAGTAAGCTGCCTCATTCGCAACCTCGTTCCCAGACTCTTCCCACTCCAAGTAAAATAAACGTGCATAAGCGTTTGTTTTGATGACTTTAATATCTCTTCCTATCTAAATAAGTCGAAATAAGGACAAAAATCAATCTGAAGTACATCTTCCAAGTTTATTATATTTGTTAGCACCCAGATTGTGGGTGCCACGTGACCAGACCCAACCAGGTTTTTTTTTCTCGGGAGAAAGTCGAGGTTGCCTCATTCATTTATGCGTATCAGAAGAGTAGACAGACACACAGACAGAAAGATAGAAAGATAGATAAATGGTTTTTATAATTTTAAAATTACAGCTATAAAACTGAATTGGATAAAACTTTACAATAAAATATAAAGCTACTTAAAGTTATTTTTGAGTCGGTTTGTTTTGCAGCCTGGTATTTATGGCTATTTCTAAGATTGTAGCTAGGTCCTATAAACTACACTAAATCCACATACTGTAGGTCCTATAAACTACATTAAATCCACATACTTTAGATCTTATAAACTACATTAAATCCACATACTGTAGGTCCTATCAGCCACTTTAAATCCACATACTTTAGATCTTATGACTACTTTAAATCCACATATTGTAGGTCCTATCAGCCACTTTAAATCTATATACTGTAGATCCTATAAAGTACATTAAATCCACATACTGTAGGTTCTATAAGCTACTTTAAATCCACATACTTTAGATCTTATAAACTACATTAAATCCACATACTTTAGATCTTATAAACTACATTAAATCCACATACTTTAGATCTTATAAACTACATTAAATCCACATACTGTAGGTCCTATAAGCCACTTTAAATCAACATACTGTAGATCTTATGACTACTTTAAATCCACATACTGTAGGTTCTATAAGCTACTTTAAATCCACATACTTTAGATCTTATATTTTTAGAATGCATATACTGTAGATACATTAAATCCATATACATGTTATGTAGGTCAGGAATAAAACCTGGGCCTTACCCTGATACAGATATCCAGAGCTTGAATAAGAGAAGAAAACAGCGCATGCTCTCTGAGAACAGGTAACCACTGACCAGGGTTGGCAAGGAGGATGCTTAGAATCTCGTCAATTATCAGAACGGACATGACAAGCACCTATCAAACACAAAGAACATTGTTGATTTACAGTCGCCCCTTCATGCAAGTCTGTTTGACAACTGATATCAGCTCAGTAACATTCCCTGTCATTCGCCCTATCTAGTGATTGCTGTTCATTTCAGTGCAAACCCAAGGAACAATGGAGCGCGGTCTGTCAAAAAACTGCTGGTTATTGAGAATAAATTACTGATAAAAGATACTTACCCTTTCACCGAAAGAAAACCAAACATTTCTAATTAACGTGTAGTTTATAACATAATATGAAAATACATTCGAAAAGTGTTTTGAAAACTGTATACCACTGTATCGCCTAGTCTCTGAGTTCATTATCTTGAAAATGATAAGCATATAAGCGTGATGAGATGACAAAAACGTACAACAAAAATTGGTTTACTTTAATTGAGCTTTGGCTTTGAAACAACGTAAATTGAAATCAGGTTTGAAAAGTTTAGTAAGGAAATCTTTGCATCTGCATTTATCGCCACAACCAATAAAATGTTTGTCAGTCCCAAATTGAAATCAGTTGCTTTACTGTAGAAAGTTTCCAAATATTTCTCTTTTCTTTCTCAGCCTAGTTACCCTGTCCAGCTGCCGGCCGTGTCTTCGCAGTGTCCCATTCAGATACTCCAGTGGATCGCAGGCCACAGGCAACAGAGCCATTGCGTAGCTGCTGTCAAGGGTGTCTGATATAAAGAAGCAAACCATAAAAACATTTCAATGAAGATACATTGCTGAAATACGTAATACAACGATAGTAGAACCCATACTCTTTTATTTCGAAAACAATCAACCAGATTGAAGTTTTTCTTTCCAGAAACTTCCCAGTTCTATGTTCAGAAAAATCATAAGAGATATATAACAACTTTTAAAGATTAAGACACGTCTTATAGAAACAGCTACTTTCTTCCACTCCAAGGAGTCGCATAATCTACGACTTTCCAGCCGGGATTACTTGCCACAAATTCCCATGCAGAACAAGTAAAGTCTATTAACCCACCAGACTTACAATTTTGGGGAAGATGGATTAGTCTTCTCTACAGAAAATATTTAGTCACAGAACAATATGGAGTATCTTGAGAAGATAAGGAAGACTCACGTGACTTGCGCTCATTCCTTGTGTGCTGAAGCAGAACCGAAATTGCGGAGAATACTGGAAGCCGTATCCTCAGCAGCGCCTGTTTGTCGTTCTTCTGAGCAAACTCCAGCACATCAACCAAGCCAGTAAATATCTCATTCTCATTCTGGATACATCTACAAGACATGATAAAACATGCCTTGTTTGCGCCTTTTTATGCTTTGATTTCGTATTAGTTGCAAGAGAAAACATCAAAAGCAAAATATCACGGATGATTCTTTTAACGACTTTATCAACGCTAACTCGTTAAGTAAATAAACAAAAAAGAACAATATTAAACATACAAAATACAAACAAGTTAAACAACTTACGTTAAAACAGTAATTATTATATTCTACATTAATAAAAAACATTTCACAAGAAAAATCACAACAATGGACAGGTCAGGATCTACTGTGGGAGTAAGCACAAGTTGTTACGCAAGAGTCGCTAATGAATCTTGTTAACGTGCTTTATAATTGGCGAGGGACAGGAGAACAGAAACAGTAACAAACTCATATCACAAACTAAGAAAGTTTCTTCCGAACGGATTGTAAAATGAAACAAATTATTCCGATCTACTTGGTGACTCCGAAGTGTTTAATCTCTTTACACAATATCCCACTTCCTACACCATATACGTTACCTTATTTCAGAACGTCCTTACGATGGTAACTCTCTCCCTCCCTCCTTTCCCCTCTCACTCACTCACTCACTCACTCACTCACTCAATCCCTCCCTCCCTCTGCTTGTCTGTCAATCTGTCTGACTCTTTCTCTCTATATATATAACACCCCTTATAAAACGCACCCCTTCCATTTTGTCAGTAACATCAAGTAGAGTGAAGCAAGTTCGCTAGCTGTTGCCATCGTGTCTTCATTAACTGGACCGCTGACCTGTTGGTGAATACCTGAAGTTACTGTTGAGTTATAGGAACATCGAGTTGATATAGGGTGGTGTTTGGATGAGGCATGATCGTCTCTAAAAGCTTGAATGTCATTTTATTTCAGTTTTTGGTAAGTTATTTCCTTTCTTGGGAATCTAGGTTAGGTGGCATAAGACAACGGAGCATGGAGTAGTGGTCTGAGACAAAACGACCAGCCACTTGTGGACTAGCAACAAGGTTGTGCGAGTTGCTCAAGGGTTTGACCTTCTCGTGTATCGCGTGTCATGATTCCAATAGTTCCGAGTGCTGACGTTGTCTTGATTTTCAGTAAACTGAATGCATGTTAAAATCTCCAGTGATTAGTCTTTTAATTGGAATAATTGCCTTTTGAAACTAATATGGCAATGATGGTCAGTCGCTGTAGGTTAGTTACAGGGCAATCAAAATAAGAATACTAGAACTGATTTACAGTGTAAGGAACAATACTTGTATGGTGCTACGGTGTTGGTGAGTGTTGCTAATACAATCTAATAACAATACATATTACTGACTTGGAAGTAGAGTTACCATTTACGACTGAAGGGGGGAGAGAACTCCAGTAGGGAACAGTTCATACAAAAAAGAGTAATTATACGAGTGTACAAAGGTGCATGGATGGTACAGATAAACAGATTGGTTTGGAACCTTCATAATACAATCACATCCAGACACCGTTACAGCTATAGTTGTCGATGTATTATTGGAGATACAATTTTTCAAGTCGGTTCCACTGTGATATTTACAGTTATTGAATAAGCAGATCCGATTCATAAAAGAAATTCTAACTGGGTAATTTACCGTGTTTTCGCTTGTTTGATGACTTGCAATAACTTTAACTCAGTTAAAACAATAAAATGGTCGTCGAATGGAAAAGTAATTTTTATTCCTGGTCGAGTCGTCATTGGACATGAGACAATAGTTATGCAAATCGAAAGACTTGCAAGCACACAACGGGTCTTTAGCATACTTTGGTCTTTCTGAAGGATACAGTGTGCTTGCATTGCTACAGCAGACATACTGGAGCAGGGGTCTGGCGGCTTTAGCTCCCCAGCCCCCACCCAACTTATCGTAATACAAGCTTTATTGACATGACTTTCCAGTATTGTCAAAGCATTTATCGTAAAACCATAAAGAGAACAAACACCCTGAGTATTACGTGAAAGTTTAACACACATTACACGTAGAAGATATTCTAGTATTTTGATGGAATTATGCAAAAAAAAGCACAATACGTTGAACACTAAAGACGCTTGAGCTCTAATTATGCTAGGGGATCATAATTTGGACCAAATTGAAGACATTTCCTAATCTGGTGCTTTGCCTATTTCTCTCGCTTCCTATACATAACAATGGAGTGAATCCACACTTTTCGTGCTTGGTAATACCCATTGCAGAGGTTAACGTTTTCCACTAGAACCGAATTGGGATTAAAGTGAATGCGAAACCCAGGAAGCAGTTTTCTAACCACGTGTTGGCAATGCTGGGTGGTGCTCATGGAGTCGCTGTATTTATCTCTGCGTTTACCAAAAATAACGCAGTCGTAGTCAATACGAAAGCTACCATTTGGCTGTCTAAACGTCGGTATAAATAAAAGAGCAATGCCGTAGAATAATACAGTTTCGTTTCCAACAATTGCCTTGAAAAAAGATATTTCCGCACCTGTAGCTTTAATGCTTCCAAACTGTCATGGAGAATATGAAGACGTAACGAAGAGTCGCGTAATCCAAACATTTCCAACTGCAATTGCCAAGAGGATGTTAAAAAATACTTAATAATAAAACACCAAAGAAATAGAGAATAATATTGTTATTTAAATACAGCACCACATATTCATGTCCATGGTAGTGATGTAATAAACAAAATAAGACTGTCGCAAAACTGACAGGCTTCAAAAACATGATAAATATCCACAAATTAAGGTTATCCTCAGCAAATGTCAAAATGCCAAATGTGCTGATAAATACTCCATGTAATTATATCAGAAAGCTTGGCTGCTTGAAAAGTCGCGAAGGATACAAAAACACTTTGTTATAAAATCTTCTATTTCATTTTTGAATTATATCACAGATTCAACTTTTCATCGTGATTCTTGAAATCAAAACTTACATTGCACATTACATGACCACACGTTACACGACCACACGTTACACGACCACACGTTACATGACCATACGTT
>JAOBYE010033344.1:0-28328 GCA_025403585.1 Parazoanthus swiftii | reverse complement strand
ACACGACCACACGTTACACGACCACACGTTACACGACCACACGTTACACGACCACACGTTACACGACCACACGTTACACGACCACACGTTACTTAATCATATGCTACACGATCACATGTTGCACGATCACACGTTACCTAAACACAAATTACACGACCAAACATTGTAGGGCCACATATTACATCACCACATATTACGTACTATCTGCTCGTCTATAACACTTTTCATTTCTGGCACAGAACGACACAAAACGAGTCACTTTCCACGGTTATTGGCAATGGATCTGAACTTCCATGACCATGTAGAGACAAATTCTCTGACTGTTCCAGACTCCCTGGTAGCCATAACCACTTATAGATTCAAGAGGATTGGCTCCACAAGAAACAAACCTGAGATGAGGAAGAGACTACAAGGAAAGTTCTCCATGAGCGGAGTAACTTTAGTAGCTCCTCTTGGCAGTCTTGTAATGTCGCTTCTCCTGTCGTAGATTTTCGAAGAAACTGAAACAGCAAATACAACACTGATATGTACTGGAGTTCTCCTCAGCGATGGGTAGAAAAGAGTCAAGATGTTACAAATGAAGGTGTATAAAATCCAACGACTGCTGTAAAGCTTTAGCAGGAACGAATTAATTTACCCGGCCCCGTTGAACGTGAACCTAACCCCGAAGCCCACTTTATCACTGCCCCACCAGAAATACTTTTCTACGACAGCAAAACAACCACTCACAGAAAACAAACTACCAAAAGACAAGAACCTGTCCAGTCAGTCTGTCCAGTGCTGCAGAAAAGGAGAGCGAACAACATAACAGTTTGCAAATAAATGCAAAAAGCCGTTTTACTGTTCCTTTATTTCCAACAGATGAAATGGTCAGTCCTTGATAAGTATTATTATTCTTCAATTTCAAACAATAACAAAGAGTCTACAACAAATACGGAAACAATACCAGTGTCAAATTACAAAAGCGTATTTTTGTTTTTCATTTTATTGCGCAAGCTTTCTCATCTATTTTCGAAGATCACGAACAAAAACTACTATGCTACAAGTAAACGCTTTGACGGTAAATCGCACTTCATTTGACTTGTCCGATTTATGATAGAAGGCTCTAAGCTTCTATGTAAGTAAATAAACTTACGGGTTGTTAGAAATGCAAACAAAGTAAAGTTAATACAAGACCAACCTTGGACCAGTAATGGTAGCGCCCCTTTGTAGAAAACTTCTGTAGCACACTTTTCAGACTAGTGTCCAGACGTCCACTGTCACACGGTAAAAGGAACGTAAGTATCGCGATTCTGTTGCTAAAACACATCTTAAAGGTTTACGTCAGTGGTCCACGTCACAACTTAGAGTCTGACGTAAAATGCCTGAGAAAAACGTTAAAAACGTGGAATTCTGTCCTGGGGGGTTGCTAGGACAATAGTCTGTGATGGCGCGGGTGGAAATAGTTTTTTTCAAGAACGCTTGATCGCAATTAAACTATATATTAGGTTGATTTTAGAGATAAAATTATTTCCCGTGTCGTCTACAAAGTAATTGCAATACGATGGAGAGATTTTATACACATTTATGTGCAAGTTAATGGAAAGTAAAACCTGAAAGGTTCGAAGTTTAAGTCGTCGTTAATTTGCAGTAGACACTTACATATCTTCGAGCTGTGAAATTTGTTCAAGGTAATCACTTGTTCTTAACAGCCTTCAGTTCGAAGGAAGACCAGGCATCTGACAATTTGCACTACTTCACTGTCTGACTTTTTTACTGGAAATCTTAAAAAAGCGTTTCAACATTTATTATTATCGCGTGTTTCTAAATATCTTTGAGCAAAATAAGTGGCAAATTAATTTTCTCGGCCAATTTTTCCTTGCATTCCGAAAAGTTACTCCAAGACTGTGGCAACTCTGGTTAAAATCAAACAAACGTCAGTAACACTGTTTTTTTTACATATTAAAAGCTCACTTTGATAAATAGCACACTATATTGTTATAAACAACTGACCTTGATGTATAGTACACGTATTCACCATAAACAGTTCACCTTGACACACAGTACACTTCTTTGGCATAAAAACTCATCTCTATACATGCCTGGCACACTTCATTGACGATAAACATCTCACCTTGATACATAGTACGCTTCAAGCGCCACAATTTGTAACACGTAGGACACTGTATCCAGCTGATATCTGAAATCCTGAGAACAGAGCCAATGTACACTGATTATGCTACTGAGGCACCTACAGTGTCTGATGTAAATTAGTGAAACGGTTTTCAAAATTATAATTATTTAAGCACTTTCGCTGATCAATAACTATGTGCCTAATCATGCAACCTAATACAACCCCTCAACTAAACAACATTGCGTCATTTTATTGGAAAGCTAACATGTAAAGTTTGTTCACGTAGATCTGCGTTGATACCAATATTAATTATTTAAATCATCGAAGTGGGCTGACAGACGTTGCCCAATAAGCTAAAGTAAAATTTATTAAAAGTAAACCTAAAAAGTTTTCCAGCATGGATACAATGCCGCATTAAATTATCGGCAGTAACTATAGTCCCGTTCTTTATTTTCAAATGCAGGTGCTTTTGATAGAGGATCATCTCTCGCAAGCAGCCAGATGAAAAACTGGAGAATAGACAACTTGAAGGCCTACACAAGTACAAAGCTACTTTTGTGTTGGACAAAGATTATCATTTGGCAAGTCAGATTGCTGGAAACGCTCTCTTGATTAGAAAAACTCAAGATCTTGTTACTGACCTGAAGTGCGAATTCCAAAAATAACAGCAGTTGCTAATTTGAAACACATAAAACATTTGTTCTTCCAGGTTTTTTACTTTTTAGAGAAACATTTCATTTAATCAACAACACATGACATGACATCAACTCTTTTTGAAATGTTCGAAAGTGGTTGAACTTCTTCTGGTGTGAAGCACTACGCAAGACAAGAGCAAAGATCAGCAATTTTTACCTTACAAGAAAAAATAAAAATTAATACCATGATCAAAAACTACGCAAGACTTCAGCTGCAAGAATCAACGAGCAATACTGGAAACCCATAATTATCAAACTCAAAACAATTACTTCAAATTCTCCTATATTTTTCCGTCTTCGTGACTGTTATTGTTTCAATAAAAATGGTTGTCAATGGGCTTCTTCTAGTGGTACTTTTCAAAGGCCCATTCAAGACATTTTAAGCTCTTACAGCAGGAATGACATATGAGCTAATCCTGGTCCTACTCAGTTCCCCAAGTGCTACGCCTGCTACAGTGCAGTAATGAAAGCAGTGTCGGCGTTAACAACAGTTCAGCTGGTTGCAGTTATATGCATGCACGGAAGATAACTTCGAAGAAGAAATTAAGATTTCCAATGGCCTAATTGTTGGTTACTTTTTGATTACTACAATATCGTCCCGATACTGTAGCTTTTCACTGATACGCATCAGCTTATTCCAGGATTTCATTCTTCCCCCTTGCACTACATATTAAGTAGTTTATATTTTACTCCATCGGGCTCACAAGAATCAAGGTGCTCAGAGTGAAGCATTGGGATATAAAACTGAAAATAACTATGTGAGAAGGAAAAGAACTTAGCTCCGTCAACAAGAATATGTGACAATGACTTTACAGCTGATTTTGACAGCTTTTATGGCAACACAAGTAAGTATTCCTGGCTATGTTTAAAACCTTGAAGAATATCGTGACTCACTGATTGTGCTATCTTTTGCCATTTCAAAAGCAAGTTTTCTCTCTCAAATTGCTCCTAGATACGATTGTGTTTGCATGGCGTCTCCCGTTTACGCCGAGATCTTATCTAATTTATTGTTTCAGTTGCCCGCTTTAAGCAAAGGTTGAACTTACAAGTATAACAAATGAAGTTGAACAAGAAATATTCTCAAACGAGGTTTCTATATAATCCAAAATGGTCTGCCAATCAACGTTAGCTCAAGCTGCATGAAAACTTATTGATGTGCCGACCGTCCTTGCCTTCTGATGACACCACCAAGCGTGGACATGTGTCACAACCCACGTATACTGGTTCTTAATTCATGGTGCTCCCTGACTGATGATAACACAATTCCAGTAGTTTTCCAGTTCTCCAGAGTAGAAAATTTATTTTTCCAGGACCCAACCAAAAACAAAACAACATCAAGTAGTTTTTTAAGCTTTCCGGTCGAAGCGAAGCGGGACAACAACGACCCAAATTCCCAGAAAAAAACTCCTGAAATAGAGTCTTGATAAATTACAAAAAGTACAATCAGAAGTCAGATGCTTCTGCAGGTTTTGGTTTGTTTATAAGACTGTTGAAAAAATTTCCACAAGGAGTACAGGGAAACCATCTGCTTTTCCAGGAATTTTTCAGGAATTCCAGGAGTAGTGGGCACCATGTTATTTCATCTCCAATGAAACATTTGTAACCTCAACAAGGAACAGAACTAGCAAAACTCTGCATAACGTAATGCTTTGGTACATTCAAATAATTGCTCAACAAACCTAAATACAGAATCTTACCTCTTCATCAGTACTGGAAATATCAGCAAAAAGTGGCTTTGTGAGATTTTCCCAAAAATTAGGGCTATGGAGAAAAAATGTAAAACGATTACTACATGCATGCTGAAGATTATAAGAAAATTAGAAGCTTGAAAATGCTGATAGGAGTAGTAGAAGTCCATTTCGGTCTGTCGTTATAAAAAAAGTAAAAGATCGCAAAATAGGAAGCAGCTCTTTTTATCGTGTGGTATGTTTTATCATCAGGTTGGGTGACATTATTAAAGTAAACTTGTAATGTATGATGACGATAACAATGATGATAAAGATTTATTTAAGCCATTTACATTTTAAGTAATAGACAGACGACGTCTTATGTAGTACTTACTTAGTGTCATAATTCAGATTATAATCCAACTTCAATTACATTAATCTCATATAATAAGCAAACAGAAAGGGGAAAAGGTGAAAACTCTCGACTTGTTCTGGTGGAAAGCACCGACAATATAGCTGTAATTCATTACCTGTTTCTGACTGCAACAAGAGCTTTGTCCCTTCGGTCATGCCACAAAGCATGTAACAACATTTGCGCTGCTGCCACCAAGGCAGCTGGAATATGGTGGTCATCCTACAGTCACGTGGGTACAAATATACATGTTTAAATCATCCTACTAATTCATGTGGATGCAAATATACATGTATAAATCATCCTGCCAAGTCACGTGGGTACAAACATACATCTATAAATCATCCCACCAAGAGACATTGGATCAAACATACATGTATAAATCATCCTACCAAGAGACAATGGTACAAAGACACATGTATAAATCATCCCACCTGAGTGACGATGGTACAAAGATACATGTATAAATCATCCTACCAAGTCACGTGGGTACAAACATACATGTATAAATCATCCCACCAAGTCACGTGGGTACAAATATAAGTGTACAAATCTGTGGTGCAGCACGCGCAATCTGTTTATTAGCGAATATTTCCGGACACGGGAAACATGTGTCGTGCGAGTTTTCGAGAAAAGGCACATCAAAGTCTCGATAATTTAAGACTTAGTATGGAGAAGCGTAGCTTTCAAACTTAAGTTTCTTCCCATTTTTCATAATTTGTATTGTAGTTCGGATTTAAGGTGGAGACCAATAAACCAAATCAACTGAGTATCAGCCTGCAGCATAATTATGAAATGCACGATTAAATTATGAATCATTCAAATACCAAACTTCCCAAGCGCAACCCACTTGACAATAAATTACGTGCTTCATACATTAGAAAATCAAGAGTACAACAATCTAAGTCAAACTTCTGGCAAAATGAATCAAGTACACGACAGAGTATGAGTTGGGCTCGCTCGAAGCTCAGTTGCTGGTCAAGAAGTGAGTTCAACTTGCTAGAAATATTTGCTAAAATTATAATATTTCATTTATGTCACCATGCATCAAAGTCAAGCGTTCCGCTGTTCATAATCGACTTCACTCACATGATTTGCGCCTTGTAGGTTTCTTCTGTCAAGTTTTGAAGCAAACTTTCCAGGTTTCCATGTGGATATGTACAAAAACTGTGCAAGATTTCCCGACTCCGTTGAATGTCTTTACAAAACTTTACTTGCAAAGTTATTCCTTGATTATTTCAAAGGGAAACTAGCACAAAACGAAAAGTCGATACGTTCGAGCAGCTGTTCCTTGATTCTTTTGCAGCATTTGCATTAAGTTTTAAGTTTCTAAATACCACTTTATAGATGACAAAGAATATTTAAAAACCTCCCATTGCAAATCCTGCGCATTTACTGACTCAAGATATGTTAACGCACGTGACAGGTGACAGTCTGTTTACAGACTCTGCATTTATAAATCTCAAATTGATAGCGCTTCAGATAAATAATTTGTAACTAAACTAAACAAAACTACAAATATTTTCGCGTTCGACTCAATTTCTTGTGATGTGTTCGCGGTGAGATACGCTGAATTAGTACCTGGTCCTTTGGATCAATGACACTAAGCACAGCTTTCAGGCAACTGCCCGGTCCAATCTGGTATTCCTATTAGAAACAAAACAAAAAACTTTCGGACAAGGTTAACACACCACTGATAAAAAATTAAGAACTTTCCATGAATTGAAGGATTCTTTCATGGGGATTTTCAAACCATACATTAAATTGTAAATGTATTTACTGGGCTGTTTGGGAAAACTGATGATTTTGATCGTCCGATGACTTATTCCAAACTCTCAAGACTTTTCCAGGAGCCATGCTAAAATTTCAGGATTATTCCAGGGATTTCTTGGAAGAAAAAAAATTCAACAGATTCAATTAAATTCAACTTTTAGTCTTAAGAAAATAAACCCTGACAAAATCCGTAGCCCACCCTCCACAAACTTTGTAGAACACTAGAGAATCATAGTACTAATTGTCTATGGTGTTTTGTGCGCTAAGATATACAGAATAGCATAAAATAAGTAAATATGCACCTGGTTGTCGTCCGTCTTTGGTGTTAAGTCGAGGAACAACTCTGTCAAACCGGGTTGACTTTCGACTGCTGTTGCAATGAAATCTAAAATTGCAACTTTCAGCCTCACGTCCTATCAGAATAATCAAAATATTTTTATCGATTAACCATCTCATACTTCCTAACAAACTGTTTAAAAAACAAAGGACATCATCGTCTACCAAAATTTGAGCAACAAGATAACAGGATCAAACTACACAGGTAACTGACCTACCCGCAAACAAATAAAAATAGATTCCAACGTCGCGCGTGAAAACATTCAAGTATCCGTTTTTAATATATACACCATAAGTATTTTCTATTCTAACGATCTGATGCAGTTTTTTACATGAAACCAGATCCTTGTAAAATAAAATAAATCAACTTAAGTCTACTTGAAAAAAACGCTAAATGTTTTCACGGATTTGTGTTTGTGGCTAACATAACTGTCTTAGTTTCCAAGCCTGGTGGGAAGATGGGTTAAAACTAGGAGGCGAAAAAGTGGAAGCAACTCATCATAGCATCTTACCTCGGTCGTGTTTTGAAGTCGTGACACATATGCATCTCTTAAAGCCACGGCTTCGCTACCAAAACTCGCATACATAGACATAGGTGCGACCTGCAATGAACACAGTCCGCAATTATTTTATTAGCAATTCCAAACACTTAAAGCAAGGAACATCTTTTACACAACACTTCAAAGACAAAGTTTTATGAATCGCAGGGGTGGATCTTGGATTTTCAGAGCGGAAGGAGGCGGAGAGGAGGCGAAGGGGGAGAAGGCAGGCAGGCTTGAGGGCCAAAATATCACTGTGACGAATTTTTTATCAAGCATTCTCAAGATCTGGGACAAAATAGGGAATATTGCCTCTTGGCCTCTACGTCCGCCCAAGGGCAGAGCAAAACCTGGGGAAAGCAAGAAACACTTACCAGACAAAGTCTTTTGAGGAGAAGTGCAGCCAATGTTGGCAATTTACTATCCAGTCTGTGATACACGTATGAAGCAATAACAGTAACGAGGTGACTTTGACCTGCAAACGGCGCAAACTATCGGTGAGAACCAATGGCGAATATGTTTAAAACAAATTTACTTAACAATAAAGAGTTCTTCTTTGTGGGACGCAAGGAATGATTATACAGTTTAAAATAAAGTTAGAACAAGGTAACTTTCATAAGTTTGTAAAACAGAGCAGTTTTTTAAACATAAAGAAAATCATCCAAATGGCCCTATATCTACACTGTCTCGCAATGAGGGACCAGTTCGCTCTTGTTACATAGGTTGGTCAAATGCTTAACGTCTGACAAACAGCATTTTTGGTACTGGAGTCACATCACTTAGGGGCAGACTGTATTCACTCCCAGCAAACACGAGGGCTACTCGAGTCTTGTACAAGCTGGCTAGATTGTGGCAACACAGCTGTAATATTTAAAAAACCTGCTTTCTAGTGGACTAATAGTCAAAGTCATAATCGTTCTAATCATAATATGGGTGTTGATCAAAATGGGTTGATAAAGTTTGGTGTAAAGCTGAGCGTTAACAACTCGCCAGACCAGACTGGGCTAAGAGCTAACGCTCCAAAACGTCCGCTTTACATCAAATCATACCGTATCAACCCTTGTTGTTCAAAACCCATATGTGATTAGAACGGTAATGACTTTGGCTGTTAGTCCACCAGATAGCAAGCATATCAAACTTGATCAAAACCCATATTCAGCTTAATCGCCAACCGAGAAAAAACAGTTTTTTTCCAAAACTAGTACTCCATTCTAATCATAGTTGATCATAATCAGTCACATTTATAAAAATAGTCAGTATGACAGACACAGTTATTATAAAACCAATCGATCCTGTGCTGAAGCAAATGCTAACAGCTACAAACAAACAGACTTGTAAAGAAATGTAAGTGGCAAGTGAAATCCCACCTAAGTTTCCTCCATAAACGCCTCCACTGCTGTCACGAAACTGGTGCATCACCTGTGTTGACAGAGCATGCTCCAAAGGAGAGACTTCATCGCCCTGTTCGGCAAGAATAACCAACATAATAGTTCTAGTGACCCTCGAAGTAGGCAAACCAAACATAGGGTTCGTACACCTTCACAGTTCGTAAAATCCAGAACTTTGGATATTTCCAGGGAGTATCATGAAATCACATCAAATCAGTCGCGGTCAACAGAAAAATAAAACATTTCAAGTTCTTCGGCCAGCACAAAAAAACTCACCCTGTAAATACGAATTCAGTCAAAGGAAACTACTTTCATTTATGATGAATTAATGACTATAATGCACACGCTTCAATAAATATGAGCCACCAACCTTGCCTCTCTTCACCAGCAATCTGTTTAACACGGAGAAAGCAAGTTTGATGAGTCGCACCAAAGCCACCGCGTGACTCCCTGTCCATCTGTGAGTACAGAACATAGGTGACATCATTCATTGGAAAAAGGACGTTGACATCAGAAAGAGAGTGCTAACGTATGAAACAAGTTATTTTTTAAAGATAAAAACCAATTGCACACGACAAGAGTAGTATTTTCATATGAAATTTTTCAGATATGATATTTGCACTATTACTGCAACAATCATTTGAGCATTTTAGAATATTTTCGTTTGAAGAGGTACACATGCAGAGTGAAGTTCTGAATGTGGCTATGTAATTAAACACACAGACGCATAAGTACTGGGCACACACACACGCTTACCCTCCCCATAATATCATTTTATCAATGGTATCCACTCCAGTACCAAGTATCTCCAACAGAGACCCTCCTGCCTCAGTACACAACAGTCCATGCACCAACACATGTTGGAGAACTACTGAACACCTGTTCATGCAGCAAACAGCAATGGCGTAAGTAACACGTTTCCGGGTGGACAGCAAAAAGAAATCTTTGAAGAGAAGATAAGGGAAGGAATCTTTTTCATTGAAAAATATATATTAGCTATGAGATATTGGCCTTTTACAAAGTGCTATTTTTACTGCAAAAATGGTGTTACGAATCAATTTGCACGAGCCAACCGCATTGTACTATATGTAACATACACTGAAACTGCCGAATGATTTGCGAGATAGTTTGCTGCAGTCTATACAACAATTAGACTAGGAAGACTAGGAAGGAGCAAGTAAATGGTAAAACTTTGTCCGATCTTATTTCAGACAGTGTTTTCAAGTTTGGTGAAATAGACATGTACAACCTAAAGGTGAGTTGTCAATTTCTAGGTATTGGGAAAGCTGAAAGCCTAGTCTGTTTGAGATACTGCGCATGCTATAAAATTTCGTGGATAACACAAATTAAATTATCTTTCTGCAACTGCCAAAACTGAGTCAATTCTCGTCGTGCAAATAAACTTCGCTTTGAAAAAGGAAAAGCAAAGAAGAAGGCATTAAAGAATATAATCTGCCAGGCAAATGGAAGTGGATACTATTTTTGTGTCTACTTTGACTGAGCGGTGGCGGTCACGGTCTGTAATCCGCACGCCGTTGAACAATTCAGAACACACTAATTACTGCAACAGATATTGCAGTTAGGCCATGCATAGGGTCTTATTTACAGTGCTGAAGCGATATACATACACGTGTTTCGTATCGAAGAAACAACAGCATTCTTTAAAGTCGTGCCAGTAGCTTTTGGAATAAACTGGCCCGAAGGTCAAGTGATGTCAAATGCTTATTGTCGAGCCCTGCATGCCATGTGTCCGGGCATCAAGTCTAGATATATAGATCTATGTATTTTATAGCATGCGCAGTATCTCAAACAGACTAGGCTTTCAGCTTTCCCAATACCTAGAAATTGACAACTCAACTTTAGGTTGTACATGTCTATTTCACCGAACTTGAAAACACTGTCTGGAATAAGATCGGACAAAGTTTTACCATTTACTTGCTCCCATATTGATACCATATTCTTCGACGAGACAGAGACCGGGGTGGCAGGGATAAGCGCAAAAACGGAGGAGTAGCTGTTTATGTGAGAGAACATATAGAAGTGAAAAAGGTGTGCAAAAGTAACTCTTATGAATCTATCAGTCTGACTATTGGGCTCCCATCTGGCCATGAATTGTTAGTTATTGGCGTCTATCATCCACCGTCAAAGTTCCCATACCAAGAAGCTGATTTGGTCGACCATATTTCCGAAATATCCGATAGCTTTCTTGATCGTTGCCCCAGTGGGGTGGTCCTTTGCGGTGGTGACCTAAACCATTTAGACCTAAACTTGTTATCCATCATGTCTGGTTTGACGATATCAGTTGATTTTCCAACTCGAGGGGATTTAATTCTTGATAATTGCCTTACCAACAGACCAGAGTTGTTTTCGTCACCTTTTGCCATACATGCTTTGATGAAGACAGACCACTGTGGGGTTGTACTACCGGCTGGATGTAAACTAAAACCAGTCCGCTCCAAAGTTAAGTTTCGGGATAACAGGGAACACAAAAAACTCATATTTGAAAGAAAACTTCAAGAATGTGACTGGTCAAGCGTTACCGATGCTCAAGATGTTGAAACTGCTACTACATTCCTTTACAAGATCATTAACAATTTTATGGATGAGTGTTTCCCAGTAAAAACTGTTCGCCTGTCATCTAGGGATCCACTTTCGATGACGCCTCTTGTTAAGCACTTGATGAAGAAAATTCCAAGGCGTCATTAAAGAACAATGCTCAAAGAGTTAATGAACAGTCTGCACGGATTTTCACGTTTATTTCAGAAAATCGTAGGAATTTGGAAGCCGGTAGTATCGGATGCCAGCAGTGGTGGAAGAAAACCGACAACCTTACGCAAAGGAAAAACAAACCACACCTAGTGCTGGATAAGAAATTTCTTATTGGTTTGAACAATTTTTTCGGAGAACTGTGTCAGGACAACCAGTATGTGGTGCCCACGTCCATCAGTATAGACAAGACCATCACTACACCCCCTAAACTCAATTTCATGGACGTGATACCTTGAGTAGCCCCGGATGTCCGTTTCCATTTCCTTTACAACGATTTCATCCTCATTCATCCTGATTGGTTGTTTCAAGTGGAGACCCAGGACTGCATTGAACAGTTCCAGACATCTTTGGCCTGTCATAGTCAAAAGAATAGCAGTTTTTTAAATATAAATATAAAAAATAAGTATAATATGACGTTAATTAACGTACTACAACAGTTTGTCTTTGACTTGTTAAAGGTTTATAAAAAGTTATAGGGAAGATAAATAAAAAAAGTTTCGACAGGTACTCGCAACTTTCACAGTGACTGAACAAGCTTAGAAAAGTTCAAAACTTTTGAAAATATTCAAGTTAAAAATGAGTATGCAAAAGTAACAAACTAAAACAGGAACTAAAGTCGTCAGTTACGAAATGGGTTATGGATTGTCGGGTGTTTGGGATTTTCTGGAACAGAGTTCTCACCTATTTGCTCTCTGTCCTCTATTTTAGTGAATCTCCATTTGTGAAACCCACTGAAGACTTCTCTGAGTATAAAAACTTCACACGCGGCAAGATCGAGGAAATTCACTGGTTGCTCTTCCCTTTCCTGCAGATAGCCAATGCCTTGTAACAAGTGCTGGAAGAGCCTCAGACCAGCTATTGTAACAGGATAATATCCGATGGGCCTCTCTTTGTAATTTAATATCACACCAAAGTTTCCCGCTTCTATGCTCATCGTCCTGAAAGGAATTTGCGCCAACGGCAGCTTGTTAATCTCTTGTTCAGGCCGCCGGTAACAAAGTTATTGACTCTAGTTGAGACTTAAACTTTCAGTTTCGTTATAATATCAGTAAAAGTTCCAACTAATTTATAATCTACCTAAAAGGTACTGCAGCAAGGTGCAATCAACAAAAACCAAACACTCAATTTCAGTAAAAATTATTTTGCACGTGTCTTCCAAAAAAAACTGTTGCCATGGTAACAGGTAAATCAATGAACATACAGAAACTCTCGGCAATACATTTTCACTGTATTTGTCAATGAAATCTGAATACAGCGTGTCTCAGCAGAATAGTTTAACTTATCGCATAAAGCAAGTTCCATTCTAGTAGGTACCTGTCACAATTTCCCAAGATGAGAACAAACGTCAAGGGTGGTAAATACTTGTAAATTACATTGCCATTCATTCCAAAAAATGGCATTAGCAAGGCCAAAGGGAGGCGAGGTTAGTACAGCTACCTTTGTCACTCAAGTTTTGGTTTCAGTTTCAAGACGCAAGACTAATAATAGTAGACTCCAAAAAAATGTTTTGGGGTGAAAACGCAATTAGCCGGATTGATGATTTCTTTCTTTTATTTCTTTATTTGTTTTTACCTCCGTGATTAACGATTCCCCAAGTTTAAATACAAAGGCTGAGTTCACACTCGGTGTGCTCAGACTACTGGTGCCAAGAACAAGTGCAAAGGCAAACTTCGATTCTAGTACTTGTATGTTGAGTCACATTGGTGCTGGCCGCGTGAAGTGCTCCAGCACAGAGTGTGAATGCAGCCAAAGATTCTTTATTCCTACCAAATTACAGTAATGGTTCATAACTCATGATTCCACTTCCATTCCCAAAAAAAATACATACGCACACAAGTATTACAAAGGCAGCACACGAGTATCTAAATATTTGTTATTCCCTTCCGTCTAAAAAAACAGGCCAAACTTCAGCGCAAACAAACATCATGTACATCAAGTTGGTGGTCACGAGCAAAACTCACTCTATTTTGGACTTGTCGCCCTCTTGTCCTTTCACGGCGGTACAGTGAGGCACAAAGCCAGTCTGCTGCAGGTCAAACCACACCTAGGGATACGATAACAATCGATAATACATCTCTTACATACCGGCAACAAACAGTCGTAATGCCTAGAGTTTATCTTGACGTGTGAATAAAACGTTAACTTCGAGATGACATTCTTCGGCTTTCTCACAAGTCATATCGACAAAAATATTCAGAAATCGTAACAGAGATTAGCAAGAAAACGGCTGTACTTCACTCTTGTTCAGGATGTCTTTGTAGACCAAGAAAATTAATTGTGAAGTGATACTATGTTCTCGGGCGTACAAAAGGATTTTCCAGCCGTCAATTTTAAATATTATACTTATCTTTAAGGAAGGCAAGAAAGTAATTTTGGAGTCATCGTAAAATGGTTTCAAATGCTGCAAACTACAACATTCAGCTAATAGCCCATTTCCGAATTACGCTTCACTGCCGACAAACAAAAGCATCGAGTCGAGGCCAAGTGCTCAAAAATATAACAAATGTATGAAAAGTGAGCACCTCGCCTCGACTTGAAGCTTTTGTTTGTGAGCAGTGGAGCGTAATTCGGAAATGGGCTATTCCATTTGTTTTTAGACTGTTGGCTCCCTATCTCCAGACTGTCTTGGAAAAAGATCCAAGTTCTTAATTGTGTATATTAATGATTGTCAATTATTACTGACATATTAGCAACCTACACTACTACTCGACATAATAATAAAGATCTTTATTAGTAAATTCTCGCAGACAGACGTGCGGGCTTACAACAATTTAATGGATCAGTCTACAAATTATCTTCTGGACGCATATTACACTTTATCAAAACTGGTTTCAATTGTCATGCACTAACAAACCAAGATTGACACTGTTACAGATATGTACGTTGTTTTGTCGACGTCAACGTGATTTACTCTTTTCCTTTGACTTCAAACTCTTTCCAAGATTATCAATCCATGTAAATTAATTCTAAAGGCTTTTTCAAACTTAACTTGCGACAAACGAACAAAGATTATTTTCACTCTGTTCATACTGAGATCTGAAACAAAACTGTCTGTTGTCTGTATAGCGGGTTTAGTTTCGGTATTTTCCTTTTGTATCTTTGAGCCTTTCTGTATTTAAAAACAAGTAAAGAACTATTACATTGATTAATATTAGTTACCACAATTATATCTTTACTAGCTTCACTCACCTTTTCTTTATTACTAGCTTTTATGTGTGCATGTGTATGTGCGTATTTGTGCTATGTGTGTATGTCTTACCGGTCAAATTAAAATATCAATTGGTCATATCCGTAGAGTAAGCAAGTCCACCCTTGGTAAGCTCTTATGGTTTCTTCTGATCTTCTTGTACCAATATGTGTTTATATTTTCAATTTGTTAACTTTCTGAAATTTATAACAAATGGGCGAAATAAAACAGAAACGTCGTTGTCTATTGAACTGCGACAAGTTAAACGGGCAAAACAGAATATGTTCATAAACGAGGCGCTGTGCCACCAGTGTGAACAGACTTTAGACAACGGCCATTTGAACAAAAAAGAACAAACCTGCAGTGGTTCACGAGATGCCACAGTTGCTAAGCATGACAAGCAAGCGGCTATCAGATCCTGTGGGGGGGTTGGTGAAGGAGAACACCTGCATGGGAAAAGCACCAAAGAAATGGCGTGTGTTAGAACAATCTAAACGGCCACAGATCAGACAGGTGTCAACACGTTCACCAATGATTACCTCTGAATAATGAAATGAAGTCGTGAAATGATGGATTCCAGTTGCGGAGCCTTTGACCAATCGTTTTGCAAAATCTTGTCAACAAGATTTACGATTCCAACTACAGTCCCAACTTCTAGGACGAAAAGACAGGTAAAGAATAAGAACTTGAAACTCAGTTATACCCAGTGATGACACACACGTTCACATCTTAAAAATCAAATTGAGATATCGCTACAGAAACATCAATTAACTGGTCCTGACCAACCGAAGTGCCACGAAAGACTTGGCTCTTCAACGCTGCCATCAAACAGGCACAGTCACAGATGCAAACAAAAAACTTTTCTCACTAAAGGGCGGTTCTCTGTATTTCTTCATTCCAAACATTTTTCCAAAAACTAAAGTTTAGATTTTTTCGTTGCTTGATTTGTAGCAAGAACCATAATCTTTGGTCGACCTGATACTTTAAAATAATAACTACACATGCGAGACATTATTTTTAGAAGTGGTTAAAACAATTGACAATAAGCAGTTTACAGTCCTAACACTTTCACAAGCTCCGTAACTTATAACATCTAAACCAAAGAAAGCTAGGTGATTTGTTCTAAAACTATCAGATCTGAAAAAGAAACCCGCTTACCTGATCCAAGGCTGACGCTTTGGAGGAACGAGTCAATCTCCAACACAAACAGTTTCCAGCAGGAGTATTTATAATTCCATCGCACAGCAACAGGACCTGAAAATCATCAAAAAGAACATCAACTCCTAATTCATCAAAGAGAACATCAACTCCTAATTCATAGTATATATCTCTTAATTCTGGAGACTGCCATACACCACTCGTGTTGCTTTAATTCATACTGCAGTCTTACTTCACAGGTTCTTCGTTTTGCACATGGACTTAAAACAAAATTAGTATTGACGTGAAATACTCGTCTGTGTGAGTGAAAACTGCACACCCAATACAATCGGAAAAAGTCATTCATTCCATTCCATTATGTCTTACCTAGACTCCAAAAAGGGCACCGATAATTTGAATGAGTTCTTGAAATCTCCAAATAAGGTACGTTTTGTTGTACGTGGTTAAAGTAAGTTTCATCTCTGTATTTATAAAGTAATCGAATCATTAACTACGCCTGAATTTGCATATCTTAAAGAATTGTGCACGAGCAGCCTTTCCGAGGGATTAAATTTATTTTGAGCTCTTTCTGGAAATAGAAATAGCTTTCTTAAAATTCGTAACCAAGGAAGTCATTTGGACCGCTTTGAAGCCTTCTTTCCCGATGTCCCGAAGTTACCATTATCACGAAAAAAAGGCTGAACACTGACCAGATCACTTTATCATTGTTAACACTGGCTGCTAGGGACGCCGACGAAACACGACAACGGCTACAACTCTTCGGATTCTTTCAAAAAAAGCTCGGAATTTGGCCCCAGGCTTTCTTCTGGCAGCTGTAGGAGACACATGGCTAGCGAAACTAACAAAACTGTTTTGCCACTACAACTGAGCGATTTTCGGGGTAAAACCTGCATCCAACTTGATGTGAACAACCAATAGTTGCAAAACACAAAAAAAAAACTAATATTAATTTTATATGATTTTTGGCAGAGACATTCCCCTATGGCGCTACAGCTCATTAAGATACGACAGCCGTGTTTATCTTGTGAAACGAAACTGCTTTATTTTTTTTAAATACTAGGAGACTTAAAAATATGAAAAACAGACTTTTTCGCTGAAATGGATTTCATACTCAAACACTGCTTTTTAACTCAATTATAGTCACTGGGAAACAATTTCATGTAAAAAGAAAAAATCGAAGAGATGTCGATAACAAACACACAGAAAGGAAAAATATGGGTTTTTGACATAAGGCCGATATCGCAAATTTGACTAAAAATTCCTGATCAGAAATAAATTTCGTTCCAGACTGGCCCAAAACAAGTATTTTGAATTGATAACAGGAGTTTATACAATTATTTTCTTGACGAGCCTGGGATCCATTTGAACTACCTTGATATTTTTTATAAGCCACTTTCTCAATCATGCGCAGAGCAAAGTAACAGTTTTGTTGGTGGACACAACCCCTGTTTACATCATTCTGTGACATATGTAAGGTTTTATCTTTTACCTTCTTTTGAAAACAATCGATCGTGTTTCTTACTTAACACCATATGCCGTGTTTCCAATACGTGTAGCCCGCCAACTAAAGCGATAAATTTGCTCTGCGCATGATTGAGAAAGTGATTTATAGAGCCTGGAGAGTAAATCAGTTTCTGTTTTCCTCTACATTACAGCAGTGTATTCCACTTGCCTTCCCCGAAGTGGAGGTAACTAGTGATTGATACTAACCTAACCGTGAGCACGTGAAGGTGAATGTCTATCGCTAGGCACTAACCAACGTAGCTCACAAAAGCTGCAAAAGTCTGACTTAAAAAAAATAAAAGCAAAACAACTATCTTCAAATTCCGACTGACGATTTTAGTTGTTTTTTTCACTGGGTTTTGTGTGGCTTTGCAAACTGTAGCATTAAAGCTGAAACAAATAATCTTTGAAGCTTACCTTCTGGAATTTGAAACACTCTACCCAGAGTGCCACTTGGAATAACAAGTTGTCCAGCTTCAGACACAACTAACGGAGGAAGTGGCCAAAGATAAGCATCAAATAACAAAATAACCTAATTAACTCAGAATGCATTTCTAGCAATATAAACCATTTGCAGTACGTACTGGGGTACCAGTGTGGAGTAAAAAGAAAGTTTTGATGTTTAACACTCATCGTACGTGCCGCAGAAATAGAGTTTCCATTAAAACCTACAAACGCTATCTGTTATGTTGGATTCAGTACAATTGAAGTTAAAAGCCCTAACTGCAAACTAAGCTGTTTAGTATTTTTCTGTTATGTGCCATAATACTGAACGTACTACTGTCAAGTTGACAGCAAAGCTTCAATGAATCATACAGTACAAACTTAATGTACCTCACCTGTCTTACACAGAACCTTGGGTGTCATGACTTTCCATATTTTCTCATCCAAGGTACAGTCAACATCTCCAACTCTGTTCTCCTTCAGTAACTCAGTGTATGAAGGCATCGCATCAAGGTATTCGTACACCTGTACAGTATGGCAGGACGATTGGAGTGCGAAAATAAAATTGCAATATTTTACAGCGGGAACTAGTGCTACATTGTCCAGATGCAATGTTTAAACGGCAATTTCGCACTTCCTCATATTTTGCCAGTTGGTTGAAAGGTAGGTGAGAAATATCAGTTAGCCCCTACACAACGCTTGTCCAACGTTAAAATATTACATTAAGTAAAATAAGACGAACACATTCAAACTTTAATCTAACTTATACTGATGTGTACCTTTGCAGCCGAGTCTTCTTGGCCAGCAAGAGAAGAGACAAGTTCTAGAAATGGATGAATCTGTAATGGGAACCTGTAAGAAAAGTAACAGTACCACTGCAGAAGGGTACAGATACTGGGTGCTGGCTGAATGACTGCACAGCATTTATTAAAGTTCGATAACTTTGTCTGATGACTGGTCTTCAGTCGTCATTATCAGATAAGTTAAACACTCTTGACAGAAGGATAAAATGCTTGCCTGTTTGAGAACACTTGGTATATATGCATTTTTTTGAGTTTCTTTGCATCTTCCCACATCCTTTTATCAAGCATGACATTGTTTTTTCTATCCTAAACATCAAGTAGGCTACTCTTAAAGAGGGGAGAAGGCCGATCGTAGCCGTGGGCCAGTTGAACCACCTAAGAAATCCAGTTCACTGGCCAGTCGGGCAGCAATGGTTGGCTTTATTTGAAGGTCCTACAAGGAGGTTAACGTGTACTAAATTCAGTTCAAGAAGAATGGAGGCAGCGCAGATATTCAACCAAATATGTTTTAAAGGTCTTGAAAATGTTACCTTTTCAAACTGGGTTTTGTATTTTATTACACACGTTGTTCGGATTGGTTAAGTTTTGGTTGGACGGTTAAAACTGTACCGTGGATTCCTGAACAATGAGCTGCTTCATATCTACATAAGTGTAGCAGACGTCTCTTACTCACCAGTTCCTTGTAGAGTTCAACAGCAAACCAGCACCGGTGTCCAAGCCCTGGAAACAGAACACAGTCATACAAGATTTGTAAATAAACACACGGTTAAGACCGATTGGGAAGATATGATTGTTAACAAACACAACAAATAATAACGTCAGTTTTTGTTTCTTCTCCAGCCAATCGTGATTTTCCTGACATACGTTCCTCAGTTTTCCTTTTCCTCAGGCCACCTTAGAAATGAAAGTGGCACAATTAAAACATTTTGGTGTGATTGCTGTAAAATTTTCAATATAAATCAATATGCTGCAGCAAAACTGCATGGCAAGTGCATCCACCACATAGTAGCCATGAAACCATTTATACCAGATGCCATTTTGTGCCATGAATGTATAATCTTCAAGAAAATCGGTTCGATCAGAAAAATCTCTTATATTACAATATATGTATGTGAATCAGGTCGCTCCTTTTATTAGATATCGAGCTCTGAATGATTATGAAAATAAAACGGACGTTATTTTAACCAAAACCTTCATGACAGTTCGAATTATATCGACAAAACAAAGCAAATAAATCCCGCTTTACGAAACAGCTTTACCTTGTATTTCATAGTTAAACATTCTGTGGAGAATTCAATATTAAATATTACAGAAAAACTAATCAGCAAAAGGGTGGATACAAATTAATACAGTTTCAATACAAGGGCAAGTATTGGTGTCAGATTTAGTGATGATATTAACCAGGTAACAGAGCGGGCACGTATTGTACATCACTTTGTGATGAGTGGTTAAAAACATATGAGCACGTGGCGACCAACTTATAACTTACAGATGACCAGAAATCCTTGAGCATTGTCTTCTCCGTTAGTGCCTGAGACAACACTGAGGTCAAGAGCTGCAAACAACGATTTTAGAAAACATCATTAATGATCAACTTAAAATGAAATAACAACTGTACCCATAACCTACAATGTACTCAAAAAATGATTTAGTATAAATTATATTAATGTTGTAATGCGGCTTCTGAACAATACCGGTATATGTCGTGTGAAGAGAAGTATCTTTCAGATGTATTAATTTTGTTATGTCTTGAAGTTTTTTATGTTTCGATCCACAATTCAAATCAGTTAAAACTAAGAATGTGATATAATGTAATAAAAAACAATATTAACAAGAACATGCCTGCAAATGACTTAATGCAACGGCATTTCGGGCATACTTAATCTTGAAAGTTTTTACACTGTAAGTTTTTACACTGTATGCAAAAATAACTTGAAACTTACTTGCAAATCTCCAAGACTGTCCTCCTGGAAAAATGACAGCACGATTGCCATCAACATGTAGACGACATTCTTGCTTGTGCTGGCAACAGGCTGAATAAAAGGAGACAAGTTCAGTTTTCAAGTAGAATACACACTCCCCGTTGCCAGGAAAACACGCCCAACACAATCGGTCGGCTACGCGCCTTTGTTTTTGCAAGCAACGTTATTTAGGTAAATACAGTGCAAAATTGTTACTACGCAAAAGGAATATGGCAAAACGTCAGACACTGTTCTATATTTACGAGATTGTTACGAGGTTCTTTCTGAGTTGTAAAAAAACTGTGAACTGAATAAAAAAACCTGGTAACTAAGCCTCCATTCCAAAGACTTTTTAAACATGCAATTATAGTTTAGATGTTAAGAGCATTGTTTTGTTTTGTGTCATGCAGATACTTTAAAATTTGTTCTGAAGTTATTATTCTTTCTAATATTCAAACAAACTTATGTTTAAGATCATGATACGCCATGCCCTCTCAAATGAGCAACTAAATAAATCAAATGAAATGGTCATTTCCAAAGTATTACAGACTTACTGAGCTTCCACGGAAGGGTTCAGACAGTTGAAGGTCATGCAGGAACTGAAACACGTTACACTGCAGAGATTTACTACCAATCTTTCTCACATCCTGTGAAACAAATGGAAAAATATAAACTTCAAAACCTGTCAATCCTAAATAACTATTACTGGCAATTACGAATGCAAGTTTTCTCGTAGCATTATTTTCGAACAGAAAATAGATACTCGCAATCTTTCCTTCACACTTGTAGTTAAACTTCCATCACGCTTCGCCTTAAGGTAGTTTTACAAAGTATTTCTATTTAGCATGAAACGTTACTGTCAGTTATTGTTAGTTGGTTTTACAACAGCTTTCAGCTTACCAACTTTACGTCCTGGTTTTACAATTCAGCTGCATTTGTTGTTTGCACAACAAGTAGAGGACTTGAGAAAATTCTATCAATATGCTTTGGCGCCATCTTGCTTTTCTAAAATTTCGTTTAAACAACATATAACAATGAAGGATTAAATACTAAAACAGACAGGTGCATACTTGTTCGTGTTCCGCTCCAGTGCTGGTAGCAAACCTAAAGACTGCCCAGCTCAACATCACGGGACCGTGTTCCTGCATGTCACCCCAACTCATAAACAATGAATCGAGTTTCTAATAACAGGGAAGATGAAGGAAAAGAAGTATGTCAACAAGCCTGTGGTGACCCCACAGAGTGGTAAAAAGCAAAAAAACGTCAGACGACGACACAGAAGCCGTTCACTGTCTGGCTCTCTGTTAAGCTAGCTGTTACCTTAACAATCTCTTTGTGCTGTAAAAGATGGTGGTCTTCATATCTTTAATATGAAATAAAGAACAAGAAGTAATTAGAATAATGTCCCAAATTTCAATTCGGACGATAGAGGGAAGGTTTCCTTTTTCTCACAAAAGTCTTGTTAGGTTGATGCTAGCTTCGTTATTTTTAAATGTAGTGACAAAATATTTAAAAACTAATAGTCCAGTTTCTTTTACTCAGCCTTAGCCTCGGCTTGGTGTTGAAATAACAATAAAATAACTAACATCAAGACGAGGCTAACGCTGAGTAAATGAGTATGTAGTCATTGTAATCAGCGGCAACTACGAATACGAAACTGGTCTATTAAAGCTTTCGGTGCCAGATTCCTTACTTTTAATCTTGTGCCCCAAGGGAGTTGCTTAGCTCTAGAATGTTATCTACCGGTACTATAAGCGGCAATGGCTGAGACTGATTATCACGCTTCGATCAAGAAAAACTTTCTACGGTTTAGTAACTTCTTAGTTTTGAAAAAATCAGATCGCTCAGATATGGGTTTATCAGGAAACTAGCCTTACAGTACAAGTGTGATGTGTTTACATCCATACAAATGTACGGTTGACATTGTTCAGGTTGGAACACACGTCATACAATTTGTGGTTCATACAATCAGTCAGGATGTTTGAATGAAAAACAAAACAAAGTTCTTGTTCTAGCCGGTTCATTACTTTATCAATAGACAGGCTTCGGACTCTTTTTCAGGGACTAAATTCAAGGACCTTTCCTCTAACGAACACTGGACTGAAGTGAAATAAAAAGCATCTGCACGTGAAAAACGTATTTGTTTTTCAAGTACATAGCTGCTTTTACGATGTCAACCTTTACTCTTGAAGTAAAACATAATCTATGGAGCAACAAAATTAAGACCCTACAGCACTACTTTCAAGGACCAAACACTAAATTTAAGAATTTTTAAGACCTTGAAAAACGAAAATCAAGCACTTTCAAGGACCGTATGAGGCATGATTATTTTTAATACTTAAAAAAAATAATAATGAAGATCATAAAAAATAATAAAACTACTGGTTTTAAATATCTAAAAACTTACAACAACTTAAGAAGACTCACACAGTATAATGGGGGGAAATCTGACAGAGAGAGTCTAGGATAAGTTAAAAATAAAGTAAATGGAAACTTTCAATACATGTTCTTCTACCTTTAGTTTGGAAGTTCTAGTGTCTAGTCACCCTGAGGTAAAACTAAAGAATCAAAAGGGCACGAGTTCTCCGTGGACTCTTCCTAACATGGTGATAACTGACTGGTGATAACAAAATTCCAGGAGTTTTCCAGGATTTCTCCAGGATAGAAAATTTATTTTTCCAGGACCCAACCCCAAATTCTCTCTCGCCAAAATCAAAACAATATCAAGCAATTTCTTCAGCTTTCCCCAGAAAAAAAAACGTCCTGAAATTGAGTCTTGATAAAATACAAAAAGCCACATGCTTCTGCAGGTTTTCGTTTGTTTATAAAACTGATGAAAATTTTTCCACAAAATTCAAGGAGTTTTCCAGTAGTACAGGGAAATTATCTGTTTTTCCAGGAGTTTTCCAGGGCCCTGGAAAAAAAATTTCAAAATTCCAGGAGTTTTCCAGGAATTCCAGGAGTAGTGAGCACCATGTCCTATAAGGACCTAGTCAACAGAAACAGAAGCAAGAAGCACAGGAAGAAATTGTTATGAAAATGCGTGGGTGTAAAACACAATGTATTTCGACATTGACCGAGCAATTTACCTTCCTTGTTCCATTCTATTCCTCATACTCTCCAAGTCAAAGGAGACAATCAGAATCAATACTTGAAGACAGCTGAAAGGATCACAATACGTCACTCAACAGTATTGCACAACAATACGTGTCAGTCAACAGTACTGCATGATTACACAGTTAGTGAATACTACATGACAACACAGTAAATACAATGACACACAGTGACACAGAGAATGTCAACAGGATTGCATGACAACATGGTCAGTCAACAGGTTTGCATGACAACATGGTCAGTCAGGGTAGGGCTGTTAAAAAGGACTGTCAGGTAGGACTGTCAGGTAGGGTTGTTATAAAGGGCTGTTAGGTAGGGCTGTCAGGTAGGGCTATCATGTAGGGCTGTTAGGCAGGGCTGTCTTGTAGAGCTTTTATGTAGGGCTGTCAGGTAGGGCTGTCATGTAGGGCCTGTCTAATAGGGCTGTTAGAAAGGGCTGTCAGGTAGGGCTGTCATGTAGGGCCTGTCTAATAGGGCTGTTAGAAAGGGCTGTCAGGTAGGGCTGTCATGTAGGGCCTGTCTGGTAGGGCTGTTAGAAAGGGCTGTCAGGTAGCACTTGGGTTGATTCTTCTTCCACGTAAAACAAACTCTTCTAATCAAAAGGCTAAGAAATTTCTAGAATTTATTTGGTAAAAATGTCACGCGAAAAACCTAATTCCTGTTCGGCAAAACACAAAACAAATGATCCGGCAGAACTGTAGGAATTCTAAACAGCTAGTAAAACTTTTCCAGGTTACCTGAGCTACTCCGAATCAGCCATTCAAGCGAAAAAAAAAATGTTCAAACTAAACAGAATTCCTTGCGCGGAGAGAATTTCCCAGCAGGGCCGTAGCAAGCCTTGGAAAACTGGGGGGCACCGCCAAGAGCCGATGGTGTGAGCCTTCTAGGGGGGTTCGGGGGCATGCTCCCCCGGGAAACTTTGAAAATTAGTTTGTCTAAAAACGTGTTTCCTGGGTTTCAAAAGCCATTTGAAACAAAATCAGAGTGTCTAAAACTAGTAAAATATGACAAGTTTTTTCTCAAACTTGGAGCAATTTGCCGACCTTGACACATTTCACACATTTGCTGGGGAAAAAACTGGGGGGCACGGGGCCCCCCGGCACCACCCCTTGCTACGGCCCTGCCCAGTCACCACTGATTGTCAAAAGCAAAACAAAACTCAAAAACAAAACACTACAGTGACAAACCAACAGTTCAGTAAAATCTTCAAAACGGAGATAAAAGTACCAAAATACTTCCCAGGATACTGCAAGACTGTTTAGTCTAAAATGTAGCAGATAATTTAGCGTTAAGTCTTCCTGACGTTTTTTTCCATATACGGGCCAGGGAGGTAGAAGTTGCGAGGAATAGAACATTCAAAACACATTCACAAGACATTAGTGTCATCCTCTGCAACAGTATTCATTTAGGACTTCAATACTTGCATACATACGATCTACCCTACTAAAAAATGGAACGTGGCAATCTGTACGGAAAAAGATTTGGTCCACGTTTCACATAAAAAACCTGCTCAGAAATACTATGTTCTGTGAATACTTTCAACAGATTTCAGAATCGATGTAGCTTCTGTGATGACCATAATTATGGCAGCGGACTTCTTATAACAATTTTGTTCGTGTGTAGTTATAGAGACGCCAGTTATAGGTTTAACCATTAAGACATTTTTGTTTGCCGGTGTTACTCTTCCGAGATAATTTTTCGTACAAATTTTATTCTATGTTAGTAGACTAATAACATTTTAAGATTGATAAAAGTAATGGTAGAGGAAGACAAACACATAAAAATTCACATCGGTGTTTAGTTCATAAAGCCTTATAAATGTTCATGGGTTGAGTTCAGATAGTTTGTACTGAAATGAACTCTTACCTGATCTGTGGAATGAGAATTTCAACTCTGGCATCAAATAAATGCCTATTCACTTGTCTCGTTCCAAAACCCTGAGACTAAAACAGCAAAAAGAGATAGTTAGGAGGTACAAATGTGTAATAAAGGTCCAAGGTGCTTTGGTACTAACTGGATACCTTCTTGGGGGGCACAGTTTTTATGTACATGCAGCTTATCAACAAAAGGCGTCTTTGTACGAGCTAGTCGCATGACTTTCTCATTAGTTAATTTGACAACAAAAACCAACTTTGATTTAATTCAGAACTTTTACAAAACTTGGTTTAGAACCACCGATACTTTATCTACAGTGTACACGACCAGTCAATGCTTTACAAGCAATCTCTAAACAAACATTCTTCTCCTGAAAATTAAGTCTCAGAACAAACGAAAGAATTCTTGCAACAAGACACTACAGATTAATTAATTCAACAAAAAGTTGCTTGAGATGTTTTACATTGATTCGAATCTTTCTGAGAATAAAGAACAAAGAAAGGAAGATCGAGCAAATACTTGCCATGGAACTAAACAAATTCACTTGACAGTTCACAATCTCCGTTCGCAAAAAGGGTGGCAAGGACCAACTTCACTTTGAAGTTTAGTGGCCAGCATTTATCAACATTTGAAGAAAAAACTTTTCTTCAAGCAAAATAAACGAGCCAGTCTACGACAAAGCAAAAAAAAATTGTTCTTCAAACGAAACAAAACAGCTAAAGAAACTGGGAAAGGGAAATATGCCGAATGCATATGGGTAGACGGACGCAGTCCCTTTGTAGTTCAGGAGTGGCGAATTAATGAGCCGTCTTACGAAAATGATAAGTTTTAGCCATAATGAAATATAAAAATTACAGCACTGAAAAAGTTTCTTACGATTTGTAATCGCCCATTGAATCACTTGGTCGCAATCTCACTCGTTTCTTTTATGCTTCTTCACAACTCATAGTATAAAAATTGTACGCACACGTTGTCCATGAAGTAACCTCTATTATTTTTCCTTTGACGTCAGTGTAACTAAACTCAGTAATTGACAATACAAGTCATATCAGTGGAGCATGTCTAAACATTAACTGAAAACCCATTCATACTCACCTGAAACAGTTTTGCTAGTTCCAAGAGGTTCTTTGGTGGATGAAAATATTCCTTGTAGTATAGAAGCATTATCTCCAATAGCAAAATCTACAGCATTAAAAGAAACAATTCTCAGTGGAAAACATCATTGTGTATATATACAGATGGACGAGTAAGCCACACTGACCGTGTTTCCTTTGAACACAAAACAAGAACCAAAGAGACGCCTCCTGTACCTGTTCTCTCAAATTTTGCAACGGCCATCTCAGGTTCCTTGCTTTGACCTGTATGGAAAATAAAACATCAGTTCACCTGAGAGAACAAAAACATGCACGCACGCACACACACACACACACACCTTGTGTATCGAAATGAAGTCTGTGTCACGCAGCATCTCTCAGTGTATTAAAGTCTATCCTCAGAACTTCTAAGCTTAATGAATACTAAACCAAACAATGAAACAATCTGTTTATGGGGTAGAAGTAAAATGTACGAGGCCGTACATACACTGTCAAAAACAAGTTCCTCAGCCAAAACGACCAAAACTGATGAGAAGTGCCACAAGGTCCAGGTATCTTCCATTTGTACATATTGATATCAGCAGAACCCGTCCTGGATACAGTATGAAACAAAATCACCATATCTGGCGGGGGACGGTTTGGTTGTTTTCTTCCTCCAACAGTAAACAAGATCCTTAAAAAAGGCAGTCATCCATTTTTGCGATCCAAATTTGATCCAAGTGGTCTTTAAATCCTTTAATTGCGATGATTGCATTTACAAGAATTAACTTATTTAACTATAAGCTTAGACGTATGCTCTAACGCGGCCAAAAGACAGTTATCCAAGTATTGTGAAAAACTGATACCAACCAAAATAGTACTCGTGGTGTGGCTTGATGATACTGAACTGAGGCAGCAGTTCTTGTACTGATCTTTCACCTGTACACAAAATTGAACATTTACGTTATCTATAAGTATTTAATAGATAAAGAGGCTTCTTGGTACATAACTAGTAAACATCTGTCTCATAAACCACTTACATGTACCTATTTTAGACCCACACCTACACAAACCAGAAAGTCACTACTATCTACAAGACAAGTCTGCAATGATAAAATTAACTGCATAATTCATACAATGAACTGAAACTCAAACATGCTTCTTCAACCAGTCCTAAACACAAAAATCATGTGTCAAATAAAATAAGTCTTTCTTAAGTAGAACAGCTGTTTCCCAAATAAAATGAGTCTGTCTCAATATATCAACTGTGTCCAAAATACAACAAGTCTGTCTAAAATATTAGTTTGTTCAAAATACAGTGAGTCTGTCTCAAATACAATGAATCTGTCTTAAATACAAGTCCATCCAAGAAACGAGTCTATTCAAAATACAACACGTTGGTCTTAACTATGAGTTTGTCCCACACACAAAAGGTTTGTCCTAAATACAACGGGTCTGCCAAAAATACAACACGTTTGTCTTAACTATGAGTTCGTCCCACACACAAAAGGTTTGTCC
>JAOBYE010033233.1:0-22509 GCA_025403585.1 Parazoanthus swiftii | reverse complement strand
TGTTATTCGTTAAGAACTGAAATTTCCCCCCCCCCCCCCCCACCCCTATAACATATGCTTGTCCGTCAGCCGTAAAATTCTTTAAACCTTGAAAACCTCAACAATAACAATAGCTCTTTCTCACGTTTTTGATTTGGTTGAAAACATAAGGTTATCGCTCAGTAAATGACAGATATGGAAAGAGCAGGTTAAGATTAGTACATATGAAAAATTAAGGGGCTTAGTATTGAAAACTGTTGCACTGGTGAGGTTTTTGAAAACAAAAAATACCCCGAAATTTTTGAAGTGAATGTATGAGAATTTACATCGGAACGAGGCTGATAGTGCATCATTGCCCGCCCAATGCAAAATTCCTATATATGCAGTTAAGTCGGTACTTACTAATTCTGACCTTTTCTTTTCATTTCTAGCATTTATAAAGTGCTAAAGTCATGTTTTTTGAAGCAGTGAGTGAAGAATACAGTCAACGAAAATATTTTCCAAATAACAGTAAATTATTTATTATTTCAGGTGGAAGGGTAATATACGATCCTAATAGCAACAGCCCTGGCGTTTATCAGAGCCCCAACAATTGTCCTCTTGATGAACGGCCAAAACAAGGAGAGCGACCAAAGGACCGCTTGGATGAAAATCACGGCCATAGACCGCGGGCTCAACAAGTAAGTGGAGCGGCACGCAAGCTAGTAAATTCCTCCAATCCAGATGTTGATGCATCCGGACCAATCATGGGACCGCAATATCCAATACCAAGAAACCATCGGGATCAGCAGACACGGAGAGTGGGGTCCGAGCAAGAGAAACGCCAGGACACAGATGACGATGCATGTGCACGGACAAAAGAGCGTACAATACAGAACAGATTGCGGGCTCAAAAGATAAGAGAGATAGAACCCAAGCGGGAGAGCTGCTGCGGCGAATCGAGAAACGGACCGTGGAGTTCGAAATCCAACAGAAGGATTACCAACTATCCCCCTAAACGTAAGCTGGCTGACGTTGTTTCTTTTAATTTTTAACTTCTTTTTAAACTACGATTTTTTGTTAAATGTTGCTTTCAAGTTGGCAAAAAGTGATAAATGGGGATAACAAGGAAAGTCCAGGGCGACTTACAAGGAGCAAGACATAACCATCACCACGTGTTGGTTGTTATTTTACCACAATTTGTTACGTGTTTTGCTTGTGAGAGGCTAAATCTGTTTCTGATCAGCATGCTTGTTATTTGTCCTTATTTTTACAACAACAGAGCAATGTTTTTAAAGGAATTACACTAATCGTTGCCGCATGACATGAAAGTAATCCATGTATGTAATTTAATCCAGTTAAGCAGGTGAAAAAATGATCCTGCAAGACTATGTCCGTATGAGTTCCACTTATTGCCGATTATGGTGTCCGATGTCCCCTGAGACTCAATTAACTTGCGCCCGACATTGACCGTTCTTGGCCTCCAATATTAGAAAACACAAGCAACATTACAGAAAAGAAAAGCACAGCTTAGTCACGGCTTCTCAGAGTCAAATTCAGTACAAAAGGTGTTTGTAAATTATGACAAATTCATAAATTGCAAGACTCGTATGTTTTTCCACACAGTTACAGTAGCAAATATGTAACGCTCGAACACAATACACCCGAAACCCACATCTAGCTTAACTAAAACAAATAATTTGGCTTTTTTCTTTTAGAAAATGTAACACATTGGGAGATGTTTGTTCAAGATATTGATAGACACCTCGAAGAATTCCCAAGAGCTTCAGAGGAAGAAAGGAAGTCAATAGAGCAGTTTCTCGTTCATGAATTTCTACCCAATATTGAAGAGTCACGCACGAAAGATGCCACTTGTTCGAACGCAGTTGTGACCCTTGCCAAAATTGGTTGTGCTAGGATAAGTGACAATATGGCGACACATGCTTTAGAATTTCTACACGAGCTGGTGTCAAGCAATAAACTCAAGCATCACATTGATAAACTACTGCTCATTGAAAACATTTTTCGACGCTCATTCTTCTTAGCGAACCGTGAAAACAAAGAGAAATTAGAACGAAAAGTGATTATTTACAGTCATATCTTAATCTTTTTGTTAATGGGAACAGAAAAAAATGGCCATCTATTCTTTTTTTCCATTGAAGATGAGAAAGAGCTGACAAAGGGGGTGATATCAAAACTGGAGCAGCTATTGGTGTACAAAAAGAAACCAGAAATACAATTTGCACTGGATTTGATATCTGAAGCTGTGAAAAGATTGTTTTCTACCAGTAGATCCGTCAGTCAGCAGCATGACATGTTTCTCCAAGAGTTTACACCTTTCCTAGAACAGCAACTTGACCAGAAGCAAACTGAAGAGAAGTGGAAGGAACTGCACAAGAAACTGTCGAACACAAACAACGCCTGGTTTGACGTTGTCATGGTACTTCACTACATAAATGCTCAGGTGAGTCAAATGGAAATGCCTATTGACGACGCTAAAGGGGAAATGAGAGTGAGGTATAAATATCACATCTGCTTTGGATGTTTTCAAGATAGTCTTGTCTTACAGAACCATACAAGCACTAGAATCCTTGGGAACTTGCATCCGCATCTTGAGAAAAAGCTGTGCGAAACAGTGTACCCAAAACATACCACGTCGCTGTCTCTTAAACCAGTTTTCAATCCTGTCAGTTCGTTTTGTATATGGCCGTTTCGTATTTTTGCTTACTATTTTATTATGTTTTGTATTATTTGGAATTTGCTTATCAATGTTGATTTATGATTTAGTTCTGTTATGGAACGCACCCGATGTGAAGGGGTTGCTATTTTGCCAAAAAAAGATAAAAGGTAATTAGTTGTAACACCTGTACATGATCGGGATAGGAACAAATGAAAAACACATTGTACTTTTGCTGGCAGCAAAAAATATTCTGTACAACAATGACATCCCCCAATCCCTCCATCTCCTTCACATGAATACATATTTAGCTACCAGGAGTTCGGATTTCTAAACTGGTTACAATTTTTTAAACTAGATGTCACTAACAGTGAGTGCAGTGCTGCCAAAAATATGACAAGTGAAAAAAAAAATGATAACAAAACATACATGTAAGATTTTATTAACCTTTTTGTTATAGAATGAATGAACTAGAAATCTGTGATCTGTAGATAAACACAACAAAGTTAGTGATGTTTTTATTAGTGTTGTTGTTACTGTTATTTTAACAGGTTCCATTTTTTTACAATGTTGGAAAGTTAAACAAGTCTGAATAGATTTTGGACGATAGTTTTTTATATTTGGTGATGGTGTCTGGTCGGACTGTAGATCATGTAACAGGAGGAAACTTTTCTTGTAGCTAGCACCGAAAGTCGCTGCGAAAAAAGCTTTGGGAAAAATTAGTATAATTATCATCAACTTTTGGCTTTTGACTTTTGTCCACTGCAGTTCGCAATTCTCTGCTGTCGTGAGTGCCACATAGTTGCATAGCAAACTGCAAAAATATGTTCCTCTTGTAACATGGCCCTAGTTATGTTTTCCATAATTAAAATGTTGACTCATTATTTAGGAAAATATGTTCCCCAAAACTGCTGTGATCATGCTGTGCAAACTTGTCAATGAGTACGTGAAGGTCTCTGATCGCCGCATACTTCACAAAACCAAGGCAAATCGCAGGAAAATATGGGTTTTCTTCGCAGCTACCGCCGTACTCTTTGAAATTGCCATGAAACAAACACGTCCAGGTACGTAGCGCCGATGTTTGATGTTGTTGCTTTTGCTGCTTGGAATAGTATTTTTTTATTGACTAAACTTTTCCACTTAGATTCAGAATGCAACCAAATACAGCAACTTGATTTCTTCCGTAGATGTTCGAAAGGTTGCAACATTATCATTGGCGGACTACAGAACATCCGCACCAAACTCCTTGGTTACTGAAATGGTAGAGCGATATTTGGGGATGTGCTTGTTTCGGAGAGACACCGACTCGCGGGAGCTGCTGATTTGTAACCTATTTGATGCGAACAATCCTAACCAAGAGATTCCACACGAGCACATGGAAAACTACCTAAAATGGCTTTATAGAATGCACTCTCTGGAGATGCCGGCTCGTTCTGCCAGTGACACTTCCAATGGCCGCTATTTCACAAGAACTGGATCTTTCCGTGGAATTCCCTCAGTAGTTAAGATATTGAAAGTTGGTCTGAAAGAATTCAGTCAATCTGGGACTGCTGCGTCTTCGAAAGCTCAGCGAGATTTGATCAACGAGGCGTATAGCCTTAATAAGTTGAACGCCGAACCACATCCCAATATTCTTCGAGTGCTTGCCTTCAACACCGCCACGCCACCGTATCACATGATCACTGAGTATATGCCCAAAGGCACTGTCAGGGAGTACTTGCAAAGTCGTAGGTCGGAAAATAGTCTACTACCGTCCCAGTCCTCGCTCATCCAAATCTGTCGTGAAGTAACAGAAGCAGCGCGGTTTATCAGCAGCCGTGGTTTAGTTCACAGAAGTCTAACTGCGGATAACATTTTCATTGGTGAGAATGATACAATGCATTTCCTTACTCCTTTGTTCCTTTTAACTTGGGCACCCTTAACCCTACCTTTATTGGTGTCGGTGGCGGGGTTGCCATCTGAGCCTTGCACATGTTCTGATGTTACTCTGCTAAGGTTTGAGCTAGCATTAAAAAACGTCCCGACTTTCACAGAGTTTTTCTAAAAACAACTTAAAAAATCGCAGCTTGTCTTGTTGCCCTAACAACTGTTTTTATGATTGACGTTTTTGTCAAAAAGAGGAAATCGCAGATATAGCTGATCTAAGCCCATTTCCGAAACTTAGATCGACTTTTAAAGAAAATGAGGCACTTTTCTATCGTCATCAAAAAAATCAAACATGGCAGTCATTATTTCAAGAAGGCGGGTTTATTACGCTTATCTTAGTCGTAACAAAATCAATTAAAAGTGACTGCACACGTTTGCACATTGCTAGTTCCATTGATAAAAGAGGTAAAGAGGGGAAGGGGTGGTGAATTGCGCTCAGCTCGTGTAAAGGTAGCATTAAACTTACTTTAGTCTCAGTGAAATACCTCAACCAATCTGCATTACAATGTTGGAGAAATACTATTTATAACGACTCAAAGCTAACAGGAACTAAAATGAAACAAGAAAAACCTGACTTAATCACTTGTAAAACCAATTTAAACAATATCATTCCGAGACACAGCAAAAACAAACTAACTCAGAAAAACAACAAAACAGAAATACCAAACTTAAGGTGTTAAGAACGCTTTACCATTATTCTAGATTTTGAGTCATCCAGTAAAGACTCCCTAGAGAGATTTCATCAGGCAAATTAATTATTGAATGCCACTTGTAAATCTATTAGGCAAATTATCAAGTTGTGATTCCTCTAGGCTCCTTTATAGGACAGAAAAGTTAAAGGGAAAAAATATTGCCTCCAATAAACCATATTTGCATTGATGCCTTCATTTTGAAATAGCATGGCTTATTAATTGTATTGTACGTATTTATAATGTATATACTTAATGTGCTTCTTTTTCTTTATCGTTTTTTCCGTATCAACTTTTTCTATCCGACAATAGTGGGGTTTCAGACTCGAAAAGTTTACACTACCGCTGGAATACCGGCACTCACAGAGAAACTGCAAATTCCACCTTATATATTAGCACTTCTGTAACTTCATATTTGCGGTTGTTTTTGTTGCTATAACGAGATATCTTTAAACTTTTCAGGGAACGATGGTGTTTGTAAAGTAGCCGGTACCGCGACAGTCCGACCACTAACTTACCAAGGTAAAGTTAACGATGAAAGTGAGGAAGACTCCTACCTAAAACCAACAGACATCCCACCCGAGTATGTATCAAAGTGTGAGGACTACCCAGTGACCCACGCGGCCCCTGAGTGCATCAAGGAAGGACGTTTCTCAACGTCTTCGGACGTATATGCGATCGGCGTGTTTATGTGGGAGGCATTTACCTACGGATGTCCCGCCCACAGCAGGACTAAAAGCGGTATTCGCATCCCGGAGGTTGGATCCAAAATTAAACAACGTGTGAGTACTTTCATCATCATAATTAAACACTCATCGTCCTCTTTGAGTACATCCATCATCATTATTGTCCATTTCTCCGCAGTGGAGGGTTGGGTTCCTCGCTCTTCGTTTCGAAGCTACCATGTTTGCAGAAACAATTGCAGACACTGTTCAAGTTTTTAAGCATTTCTCCTTTCTCTCATTCTCTTTCGTCCTGTGTCAGGTTTCTCGAAGACGACTCTTTTTCTTCTGCCTTCGCGTGTCACTGTAACGGAAATACGAGGGATTTGGGTCGTTGTTATCCGTAGGAACTAACCTGGTCACATCCATCTCCATCCATTTGCACTTGATCCGTGATAGTTTTCGTGTTGTTCGTGACTAGCATTGACCAGTAGATTTCAAGTCTTGGACATTTATGCATGAAGAAATTACTTTCTTTTCGATTGACTGTATCATTCGCTGGAAATCGCAACCATATAGCAGCACAGGAACAATATTAGAGTTTTGGTACTATAACTAATACGGTGGCGAAGATACCAGTCGACAGATTCAAATTTATGCAAGTTCAAGAAAAATTATAAAAATTGGCTGCTTTCAGATCCTGGAAGGTAAAAAACTTCCGAAAGAAGACTGCTTTCACGAGGAGATATACTCCCTTATGGAAACTTGCAGGAAGATCCTCCCAGTTGAGCGCCCTTCCCTCGATCACCTCTTACAGGAGTTTGTTCGACTCTACTCCGATTACAGCAAGATAGGTACGTATACGCGACTCGATTATCATCTTTTTGTGAGTTTCATTGCAAAGTGTTTGCTAAACTGCTGTCCATTGCGATTTCAAGTTCAAAATTTCTTTAATATTTTTAAAATACCAAGTAATTATCTTTTTGTAAAATAACTTCAAAGAAGAGCGCTTTTAAAATATTTTTCCAGCAAATTTGTTACTTTTGCTTCATCATCCGATGTGGAAGGACAGGGAAGTGAGATCACGTTGCACTTTGTATGTGTTTTCAGTTAAGCATTCTCACCAATTATTTTTGAAAACTGCTTTTTGTGTTAAATTGTAAAAGTCCTTTTCAGAGTTTTGTTAGATTTTGGATATTTGGGCCTCCATAATCGATAAACCAATATAAATATTGAATCTGAATTATTCTTCATACTGCAATTTAGCTTAAACTAACTTCCCTTTAGAACGACCGAGCACCTGAGAGCATTGAAGGAAAGGTGACTAGCCCTTTGTGACGTATTAAAGGCCGGTGTAAATTCTCTCCATTTTGGCGGCAACATATTCACAGCCAAATAAAACGCATCTTCTCAGCAAATCTGCAAACATGTGCCTGTTTTCCTCCCCTGATCTACGTCATCTACGTTGAGGAGAGTCAGGATGGCCGAGTGGTTAGCGATCGTGCCTCCCACCTTGGTGGACCAGGGATTGAACCCTGGGCTTTGCATGTGGGCTGAGATTTGTCGATCTCTTCCTGACTCCGAGGGTTTTTCTCCGGGTTTTCCGATTTCCCTCCCTCAACAAAATGGCCTTTCGCGCCAAAATTAGTGCCGTCAAGCGATTAAAAATAAGCCAGTGGCTTGGGAGAATGGGCGACCACTCCCAGCTCAGAGACGTTAAAGAAAGTTTAGTTTTAGTTTTTGTTAAAACAGACTAGTCACCATTCCTTCAATGCTCTCAGGTGCTCGGTCGCTCTGAATAGGCGTGGCAGTTGCAAGAACTGTCAAGCTTAATTTTTTTGAAGCCATGATGACATCATCATTACGACATCACTGTCAAACGCCTTAAAATGTATGTCTTCACTCAGACATTGTTTCTGCGTTATGTCCTTTCATTTGATCCAATATAACAGATTTTACAGATGCGAAAGGGGCACGTTGCGGCCCCCTTCCCAGCCATTTTTAGGCCTAAAAAGCGTAGCTCGGATAGGGTTAAGATTAACAGTAGTAGAGGTGTTTACTTGATGTTACTTGGTGTTTCTGCTGGTGTTTACTTGACTTCACAGACTTTAACATTTTGAACAATTCTCTGCAGCTGAATTTGATAGACCTCCTGCCAACCCACCCGCTTGTAGGCTGGCAAAGAAACTTGACATGCTGGTAAGTGGTTTATCCATTAGATCATCAAGCCAGAAAACATGGATTAATTCTCTCAGTGGTGTCTTCCTCCACCCCTTCCCACCGTAACGTTTTTTTACTAGACAGAGAAAACAGATAAGAAAGTCCTTCGTTGCTATAATTTCTACCTGTATATTGTGTCATATTTTAATAATTTGACTGTGAAGTCGTAATGACATCACATAACCATACTTTTTGATGTATCAATCTTTTCATACCGTTGGCATAAAATTCAAACGTAATTATGAAAGCTCTATTTACCTCATAGTATACAAATATATGCTTTATGAGTGTACATAATGGGTTAGATGACAAAATGGTAGAATCATTCATCTGGTTTTCTGTTCTTCTAAGATTCATTTAGGTAAAATTAATTTTTGTGAAAATACTTCACGTTGTTAAGCGGTATAAATAAGCTCCTGTTTTTTAAATAACACCATTAGTTACTTACTACAGATAACGTCTTAGTGAGCTTACTCACAGTTGCAATGGGAACTGCGCATAAACCTAATTTTGTAACAGATTTGTCCAAAACAGCTATCTGTTTATCATCAACTTAAAACACAACCTATCCCTAAAATGGCCGCAGAGGCCTGAGATTCTCAAATATCAGGATGTCTGTTACCCAAGCAACAACCGAGAACTTATAACTCATTTACCCTTCAACCAATTAAGAAACTTGCATAATGGCGTCAATTTACTACAACTACCAGAGTGCTTTACGAATTTTGTTTCTGGTTAAAATTTTTATTCACTTAGAGGATAGTAAATGTAGAACAAATGGCACTACTTACCTTACCGTTCAGAACTCAAGCTAAAAATAACGCATGGGGGAAGCCACCGTTCAGATTGAGTTAAACAAGTATGTAACACACAAGAAGGGCAAAATTAAAAACGAAATTTAATTTCAAGCTTCACTGTCTAAATAGTTAATCCTTAAGTTTTGGGGCTTTCTTGAGAAACATAAACATTGAAGGGAAGGTGAGTCATTTGACACCCCTCCCCCAAAGATTTTCGAAATGGTTACAGATAAAAGCTTGCAAAATGGCATGTAAGCATCTTTAACCTTGTTAATTATTTTCCATGACAACAAAAAAAATTTAACTAAGAACTGTTGCTATGGCAACAGTCATTGGAAAACATGGCCGCCATTTTGGCCGCCATCTTGATTTTTCGAAAATTTTATTTTTAGTAAATTTTCAGTAAATTTCCTTGATTTTAATAGAAGACATGTTTTTATAGGCTCAAATAGCAAAATATTCAAAAACAAAATAAAATAATTGAAAATAGAAGATATTTTGTGAAAAAATTCTTGATTCCAATTCAATTTGTATAATTAATTTCGCATAAATTATAAGTAAGTGATGACGTCATCCAATTATTGTCAGAAGATGTGTTATTAATTAGACTACAGGTACTGCAAGTTTCATTTTAATTGCTGCAAAGCTTCAGAATTTGGGTTGGAAAGACTTAGGAGGGTTCGTAGAACCCCCCTCATAAACGTTTAAGGGTTAAATAGATTTGATTCTATTTCCTCCATATCGTATAATCCCACATTTAAAGCCCCCCCCCCATACATGAGCCCATCTTCCAGCCCCCCTGGTTATTAGCTCTACCCCCTATCTAAAAAATTCCTTACATATCCGTATATCCCAACATACACTTTCAAAGTGGATACTTTATTTTGATTTAATATCACTTTGTTTATCCCCTTTTTATCAGAGAACACCCCCACCTTCACCAGAGAATGGACTGGAAATGCCAAACTTTCCCGCAAGCAGTACTTCAGGGCCGACCACAACTAAAATGACGGACGAGGAACCTGTGTACGACAATAACGCCGTGATGTTAGGACTCTGTAGGCCAAAGGGGGTGAGCGAAGAAGTATCCGGCTACCAGCCCTTGATTCCCAACAACTGTGGACAATACAAGTCCTTGAATCCATCGAATCCGAGCCCAAACCCCATTCCTGCATATGGCAGCAAACAAGCCTTTTCAGAAAAGCCATCTGTACCAAAAACGTCCCAGCTTCCTTCGGCACCGAATACAAAGGAAGTAGACGTGGGAAATACAAAGAATGAGAGATCACCTTGTTCTGGTCCAACATCACAGACGACTCCAACGCACAAGCCAGGCAAAGAAAACTGTGAAAACATGAAAGTAACAAACGAAATGTTGATTTCGTCAGACGCTTACCGACGGGTGAAGTCACTGGGGAAACAAGTCCTCCCTGCTGGGTTTAAACCACGTGTTTTAGGTCGACGTAATACCACAGCGGAGTGTGACGCCTATGATGATTGCGTGACAAGGGTGTCAATCAACACACCCTGCAATGGTCCTAACACTCCTCAGCGTGACACACTAGACAGTAGGGTGAGTAATTATAAGAGCTGCAAGACTTAGACCAGCAACAGTGATCTTTTGCGTTTGTTTTTATATTCTCATTGACATTGGTAAATCAGTTAGACCTTCGCTGTTTTCGCCCCTTAGAGACCGAGATGAACTCCTTTTCCCCTATTAATGACACTAGGGACCCTAAGCAGGTAGGACGCCAACGTCAACGAAGACGGCTACTGTAGTTTTTGTAAAACTCTTGCGTTTCTCTTTTGTTTTATCTGAAAGTTTATGAATATAAAGAAAAATAAAAGCTGTGTTTTTAAAGCCGAATAAAATTTGAAATGATTCGTACTTTATTGGTCACGTTCATTGAAAAACCGAAAACTTTTGACATTCTGCTGTCTAAGGACGACGCTGGAAAGATGGCCATCTTATTACATTTCCACGTGAAGTCCTTGTATTCGAGTCACGCAATCATCTCAGCTCAAATTTCGTGAACCAGAAAGATGACGGTAGCTAGTCGCAAGAGATTGACAAAGGTGTTTTTATTGTTGTCCCGTGTGCGCCATAGTTGTAAGATTACAACTAAAACCAGTATGGTGTCACACCACCACGACCTACTGCGTGACATATGTGAGACCCACAGAATAATAAAGATTAATAACCTGGTAGCTTAGTTGCTAAAGATTCACGAAAGTTAGGTTTTTAAGAAATTGTTTTTTTTATATTAGAGTAAGTTTAAAATTAAGTCTTGTAGTCAATATTTAACCCTAGAAACTCTGAGGGGGAAGGCTCAAATTGACCTCTCCCCCTCGTTTTTGTTGGCTTTAAATTTTTGCTTCTTGACTAATTAATAAAAGCTTAAGTACATTTGTTCTTTGTTTGTAAACACGTTTAATTTTTGACACTAATTAGGTGACGTTACAGCTGAAGACGTCATCACAATAAGTCATGCAATTTGTGTGATGACTTCGAAATTTCATCTTTTCGTAAAGGGTGACTGAATGCTGACAATTTTACGATGGATTCTACCTATTTTGAAGTTTTTCGCTATATGCTATTTACTGATCCATTTCAGGATTAAAATTCAAAATATAAAAAAATCAAATATCCAAGAAATTGGAATTTTGCTCGTAACGGTTTCCATGGAAACCCATAAAAACACCACGTGATTACCCTTAATAGAACAAAGCTAATTTTATGTGTGCCAAATTTCGTGTCAGTCGGATGAATTTTGACGAAAGTAGAGGGAAGTCCGATTGACCCCACCCCCACCTCGCCTCAGATGTCCGTGTAACTTGTTTAATTCAGCGTTTCTTGGGTTATTGGATTGGCGCTCGTATGACATCTAAAAAGTGTGTTTGCTTAGTTCCTGCATCTGTTGTAATATGACATTATTTCTACTTTTAAAAAGTCCGCTTTGATCTCCCTAACCACAACAAAAGTTGTTCAGATGATGTAAACTCGGACAAGTTCCATTTAGTATAAAAATTAAAGTATTTTACGCTTTCTTATTTCTTCTAGTCTCCAGAAGACGAGTCTGCCTACTGTGAGATTCTCGATGAAGGAAGAAACAACATTAACACAACCTTCACCGTACAGCGCAACAATAAAGGACGAACAATTTGATCGTGAGGCCTGAACAGGGAATGGACTTTTTAAAATCTCTTGGGGTGGGAGTGAGGACGAACCACTTGATTTTAGAGGCTTAAGTTGAAAAAGATGGCGAGACAACGATATTGGCTCAATACGTAATAATAAGCAAATAATTACGATTGGGGACCGAATCGCTTCATTTCCGGTCTTCCAAAACTAACAAGTGTCTGACCTGTATGGGGTTAATTATATTTGCCTCCTCCTAATTAAAGTTTTAACATCTCAACTAGCCAGGCCACTCCCGGGAACGCCACTGAATGAGATTGATTAAGTAGATAATTAACATAAATGTACAAATTGTGTAAGTTAAAATGAAAATTCATATTCTAAACGGAATTGAGCGCGTCCACTTAGTTTAACCTTTTTTTGTGAATTCATTTTGTAAATAGAATTAACATGATATAACTACATAGGATGTATCAGTGAGCTTAGAAAATTAGCCCCATGCTTGATGTTGCCGGGCAAGCCGCAGAAAGTGAAATGTAGCTAGAAGAATACCTTTTACTCGGCTGTAAAACTCTACATCCCCTTCGCACGAAAACACTGACTTTTGAACTTCAGGAAAATAAGGGACAGTTTTGCTGTCTTTCGAATGTCAACAAGGGAGATTTTTTAATGTAACTTTTCTTGCCGTTCGTCGAGTATCGTAGCTACCGTAACTTACGTCTATAGTGACACAAATATAAGAGTAACGTCAAGCTTATGTAGAGAATTGCCTTAAAATTCTTTTAAATACATTTTAAAGCTAATTCCTCTAATAAACATTTTTGAAACTCAAACTGACGTGCGCCACTGAATATAGCTCTCAAGGGGTGACGGGGCGTGAACTTCCAAAAAAATTGGCTGGGAGATGCTCTGTTCCAGCCAAGAAAGGGTGTTGTCTTTATCCGTGTTCAAGACAAAGCTACAAAAAGATGCCCTGTTCCAGACTAAAAGCGAGAAAAGTATACCCGTTTTCCACTAAAACGAGATATCCGGACCAAAAGCGACCGATTTATAAACTGTCTTCCAGACTAATACCCTTGTGAGCGGTACGTTCCGGTAAAGTCCACATATGGCAGTATCCTCCTTGCAACTGCGCCCTTGTGTTGTCATTTGACCGTAACATTTCTCCAACAACCGACTAAGCAGTGAGTGAAGTGATCTCCTAAACGACGTTAAAAATATCTGCGCAAATCTTGATGTTGTGGTCCTAGTATCGCTAATCTGAGGCAGTGTCTTCTGCGTGTCCATGTTTTTAACTCTATCCAGTCCACCGTGGGGGACAGGTTCCACCTCCATAAAGGATTTTTTTAGCATAACCTTAAAACAATTTGGATTTCAAAGCCCAAATTACACGACGTTTCCTAAAACATTACAGGCAATCAGTCTAAATGTGTTTTAACACTGTCCTGGGTGTCCTGTTGCAATGATAACCGATAATATGGAGGGAAGAATGAATTATACCGGAAATATAACAGTTAAAAGACATTATGATTACGTCATACAGCAATTTAATTGGAGTATGAACTTCCACAAAGAAAAATCACACCTTAATAAAGTAAAAAAGTATTTTTAAATACTATGTATCCATCGTGTATATCTTGTCTAGGCAAAATATATTGAAAACAACTTGGACTGAAAGACCTCGAAAAGCTTGGTCTGGATAGCATTAAGTGTTCCCCGGCTGCGCCAGGACTTAAAGATTTAGTTCCATTTCATTTTATTTCATCCGATCTTGAGTCAGGGTTGCTATATAGCATTTCCGTAACAAACGACTCACACACTTTGACCTCTATTGTAACAAGCTAAGAAAATAAATTTAAACATTTGCCTGTTACCGATATCTATATATGTAACAATGATTTCAGGGATGGAAAATTTAAGTCACGTTGGCCCATACGATGTCTTTTGCCCAGGATGAAAGCTCGAACATGTTTGAATACACTCCATATTTGTTTGGCATGCCACAACCGTGTCCCCAAGACACAATGCCGGCTAGATACCAGCGCCCGTCATACTCACAGGCAAGCGGTCCACCACTATCAAATTGACAGGGCCCAGTGCCTCCCTCCTGTGTACCCGCGCAAAGAGCCCTGCCGTGTATGGTACCATTGTAGGAGCTCACGTTGTTGCAGGATTCATTAGAAATGAGCCTTACTTTGGCCTCCCTCAATGAATAAGATTGTGGTCCTGCCATCTGTGTTCGACCCCACCCGGTTACATAACACTCTTTGCCCGCCGCCATTGTTGCGTTGCTTGGCAACAGACAAACAGGATGGGTACTGTTGTTTAACTCCACTGTTGAATCCAGTTTTATTATAGCTGCCGAATGAAGCAGTATTTGAGTATAAGTTAGGCAACACCAATTCAATTTTCCGTAGTTACGGATTTCATTTTTTCAAAATCGAAGGGTCGCTTGGTAAAAAAACAAAACAAAAATAGAACAAAATGGCGAACAGTTAAAAACTACTACTTGTACTAAGAAAGTTTTTTTTAAAAAAAAGGAAGTTAAAAAAAGCCAAGAAAAGCAAGCATGATAATTCTCAATAGATCCGTGACAGTCGAACCCGCCATCTTGTTCCTAAAGTCGAGTGAATTTAGAGTTTACCTCAACGTGAAAGAATCTTACAACTGACGTCATAGTGTTCCCTGACAGAGATCCACAGATGGTGTCAAAAGGTCACATGATGGCTCATTATTTTACCGAATATCAATGATAGAGTGCATACTTACACATACTCTACAAAACTTACTTCAATTATGGAAGACGAAATGTCGCTCGACGTCTGGTCAGCGTTAGGTGTATTGTCCTAAAATGTTTAGTTTAACTACCATAACTTAATCATATTTTCCAATTTATGAATGCAACTTATTCAGCATTGCGGGGGCGATATATCGCCTTTCAGAACTAGTGAACTGGTCTGACTGGGTGATGGTCTATCGTGAGTTCTTAGGAGGTGGAGATTTAATTTTTGCAAATTAATAATCAACAACCTCATAGATGTAAACGCCAGTCCCAGTTTCTCCACCCATTGTCTGAATAGTGTCAATCATAGTTAATGGAGCGAACTGGTTACGGCCATTTTCTTTTATACTTGTTACATGTTACATCTTCTTTGTTCGATCGCCTTCATGGTGCATAAGGTGTTGAAATGCATTTGGGTATTTAACCACTAAAAATATTTGGGTTCATGCATTGAACAAAGCTAATTGGACTGTCGCGTTTCGTTAAACGAAACGAAACAACTTTGTACACTCCTTTTGAAGTTTGTTGAGTTTCACAACCAGTTAGTTCTATCACCTATGGTCTCAAGATAACAGTAGTAAAGAAAAATATATATAAGAACAAATTTAGTTAAGTCACTGTAAGCAAATAACGAACTAATACTGGCGTTGAGATGTTTTTAAACCCGCATGTACAGCTAACAGCCAATTTAGCAATTGCTCGGTGATTTTTATCAGCGTGCACTGGATGTACATTTGATCAAAGACTTACCAATATCGTAGTCACTCGGACGATCGTATTTTGGCACATTGCTCCTGAACTGCGGGTGAACAAGTATCGTCTTTATGGCAAACATCTGTTCTTCTTCCATCGTTTTGTTGGTCAAACGATGTACACCGAGAACCGCAGTCCAATGCGTAGGATCGTTATCTAATAAAGATGATGATGATGATGATGAAGATGATAATGATAATGATTGTTATTATTATTATTATTGTTATTGTTATTATTAATAATTTTATTATTATTGTTATTAATTTTATGCATTCATTTTTAAGGTTATATGTTTAATAAGAGGTAGCCTAAGAGTGGTTTATTTAATTAAAGAGTTAAGTAGAGATTGCTGATCATGAATTAACACTTAAGAAAATGAAAAATGCTGTTTTTGAAGAGAGAACTTTAACGAAGTATAAAAGCAGCCATAACGAGTTTCACCAACACATTTTTAATAAATTTCAAATCAGAAGTCAAATTTGAACGTTTTGCTGCAGTTCCGCTGTTGCACGTTCACTGGATATGAAAATGGAAAACGTGTTTAAAAGGAAAACGGTTAGCCATTGATGTCCATTGGACGTTAAGTCTTAAAAACAGGATTACCGATAGCCCCTTTTCAGGCAAAAGAGTTTTGTGATATGACTTTAAACACATGTGTGTGTTTCACTTCTCTTTCTTCCGTAATCCTTCCATTTGTTGCCAAAATGCAGTGGGTTCATAAATTTTCCCCCCATTTTTGGATTTTTTGAAAATTCGTAAGATCGGAAGATTGTATGATCTTCCGAAAAATGTCAGAAAAGTTGGAACCTCTGTGAATCGCAATCCAATTTCATTCTTGACACCTTGAACTCAAGTTCAAAACTAATATTAGCTCGTTTTCGTTGAAACATAATAGCGAAGATACTTATATCTTGTTTTGGGGGATGCCTTCTGTCGATAACCAAGCTTAAAACTAAATACAACCACTGGCATTACAATAAAACATATGACTTCTCAATTTACCTTGGTCAAAACAGTGAGCCGCTGTAACAATCCATTGCGGGCTCACAAGTGAACCACCACAAACCTGTGCAGTGTTGAGAAGGAGTGCGACCTGCCAAGGCCACGAGCATGGAGTACATACCCTCCCTCCCACAATTCGTCGTGAGGGTATCTCGGTAGTTGAAGCAAACCGCTTACCACATTGTGCAAAGTCTCCATCTAAAAGCAGACCAAACGCTGACCGGTTATCTTGTAGTAAATCGTGTGAGTGGCGCAGAAGGGTAGAAGTGGGACGTGGAGATGTGGAAGAGTCGTGAAAAGGGAGGGAGATAGGGAAGGGATAGAAAAGTTTGATGATGATAACGACTTAAAAAGGGTAACACGGACTATCACAAAGTGACCCTTAAATAAAATGCAACAATGTTTTATTAATTAAAACTATGCTCATTATTAAAAATATTACAAAGACAAAATTTTATAGGAATAGAAGCTTCTCTTCAGCCCCATCTTTTTCCCACTCCAGTATGATCAAGCCCAAACATATTAATAAGTCTAGAATCTATTCCCGATCTCCCACCAAAATCAAAGTTATCAAAATGTATAACTTAAAAAGGTTGAAAGAAGACTGACTATCAAAGAACAAACTTATTTAGATAAAGTGCTGCTCTACATGATTTTGAAGATGGTGTGTTTAAAAAGGGAAGGGATGTCGAAAAACCTAACGGTAGCAGATAGAGAGCTCCACAGCTTGACACCTTTAAATGCAAAAGAGTTCTGGGTTATAGCTAATTTTAACTTTTGTATAAAGATGTGGTTAGCGGTAGCCTATAGCTGAAAAATAAAGTGATACGTTGTTATGTTGCGCCTTTTTCCATATGTCTTACGAGCATGCTCAAAGGCGCATTACAATGATCAATTTACCCCCAGCGGACTGAAAGCATGTAAAGGCGCCTTTGGCAGCCGCTTAAATGCAGTCCATTTATTCTGGTAGTCATTTTATCGACCTCGGGAAAGTAGGTCAACCAAATGTTCTACTTTTGACGAGGCCGGGGATTTAACCCGGGACCTCAGAGTTGGGAGGCAGAGATCTTACCAATGCGCCAACCCCTCTACTTTGTAGGTTTCCGGTGAGCAAAGTCTGTCCCGACTGAGGGACGGGACACGTGTTTTGACCGCTTTCACCGTTATTATTATACCAAGTACAAGACGCTTCCTGGGGATAGTATATGGGGCTAACAACAAAGAACGGGACATTTCGTTTGGCCATAATATTATGATTATACCACGTACGGGACGTTTCGTTGGGCCAATATATTAAGATTATACCACGTACGGAACATTTCATTGGGCCAATTTATTATGATAATACCACATACGGAACATTTCGTTGGGCCAATATATTAAGATTATACCACGTACGGGACATTTCGTTGGGCCAATTTATTATGATAATACCACATATGGGCCAATATATTGAGATATATTGAGATTATACCACGTACGGGACATTTCGTTTGGCCAATCTATTATGATAATACCACGTACGGGACACTTCGTTGGGCCAGTTTATTATGATAATACCACGTACGGGAGATTTCGTTTGGGCACTACTATGTTCCCAGACTTTTGATATCCGTCCAACATTTTGTTTTGACAGTTCGAGGACAAAAGAAAGGGGAGGGAGAGAGGGTGGGGAAAGGGGTTCCCTTTGCTTCTTCCCACACCCTCGACCTGTCAAAATGAGGCTGTATTTCCCTTGCTCTGCCGGTCTTTCAACATTAATTTTGAATTAGTTACAACAAAAACGTTCTTAATGGAAGATTTTAGCCGGCCCAATGAAATAGAGTTTTACTTCAACAAAGTCATGTTACTATTGTAGAAAAACAATCGCAAAGATTTTACGCAATGTTTTTGCAGCTGGAAAAAAATAATTTTCTTTCAAGATGACCTTTATTTATTAAAAGATGCCAAAAAAGTTATTGTTAACCTGCTAAAGACTGTAAAGCGCTTTGTAACAGAACCAACATCTTAATTAATAACTGATGACGTTTAAAAGATCAGTCTAAAACTCTACTGTTATCAGTATTTTCACATGCTGTTGTTGTTGTTGTTGTGAGACTGCAAGAAAAAACATTAAAAACTAATTTTAACCGATGCACTGAATTTTGCATAAGTCGCTTTCTAAATTCGTTACTGCCAAAAAACTAAGTGTGAAACCTGATCGAGGTTTTTTGTTAAAAGATGCCAGCGATGGCTCTTAATAACCTGCCAGACTTTGAAAACCTTCGTAAAAGAATCGATATCTAAGCTGATAATAACAATAAAATAAATTTAAAAAATAGACGATTTTCATATTTTCACATTTTTTTAATGTGAAACCACGAGAGAAACTCTAAAAGAGATAATTTTAAACGGTACACTTTAGGCAGAGGCCGCCTATTACAGCTGCTACATTGGGATAGCCTGCAGAGATCGTAACATTTTCCTCCTGACTCAATGCCTTCGCACCAGGAACCAGTATGTAGTTCGCGTAAGCTATCTGAAGCCGAGTTTAGTTACTTTACGGTCAAATAGGCAGGTTACCATAGACAAACTGTTTGGTCAGAGCCACTTTTAGCTACTAACCTGTTGCTTTCAACAAACCAAGACAGACGAAAAGCTTCATAAAGGTTTCCTCACACTGATAGCGTTTAGTCATTCTTATGATCGTAAGGTTTAATTTAATGTCGATGGCAACTTTTATTCACCACAAGTCCAATAGAGTTCTCCATACCATGTACAGAACCGTAAGAAACGTCATAATGCGTTTTAACAGGTGATTGTCAAACTTTAGCATGTTGTGCGACAATGGTTCATAACCAAAATCCACCGAGAAACGCCTCTGAGAAATGTTGCTTTCAGCGAGCCAAGACAGACGACAATCTTGATAAAGGTATCCTCATCCTGTAATTGGGGAAACATGTAGCAGTGTCCCTCTCCCTTCGGGGAAAAAGCTAAATAAATACTAAATACTAATAGCATTTATTCATTCTTTTGATCGTAAGGTTAATTTTAACACTAGAAGTTCTGAGGGAAGGGGGGGGGATTGACCCCCTCGATTTTTTGGCTTAACATTTTTGCTTCTTGACCGAGTACCAAAAGCTTTGGTACAACTGTTCTTTGTTTGTTGACACATCTCTTAACATTAGTTAGGTGACGTCACAGTTGATGAAGTCATCATAATAAGTCAGGTAATTTTGGTGGTGACTTCGAAATTTCACCTTTTCGCTATAGAGTGGCTAAATGTTGAAAATTTTACACGGGAATCTATTTATTTTGTAGTTTTCAATCGCTAAATGTTGTTTAATCATCATTTTAAGTATTTTAATTCAAACTTAACTAAAATCTAAAAAACTTGAAAATTCAAGATGGCGGCCACGTTTTTTAATTTCGCTCATCACGGTTGCCATTGAACCATTTAGAAACCACGTGTCTACGCTTAAATGGAAGTACAAACGAAGCTGATCGTATGTGCCATGTATTATATCAATCGGATGAATTGTAACGAAAGCAGGGGAAGGGGCAGATTGACCCCCCTGAGATGTTTGTGTAACTTTTTTGTGTTTAGTACTTCTGGGGTTAATGTTGATGATAATTTTTATTCACCACAAGTTTAGCAGAGTTCTCTATACTGTTTACAGTACCGTGAGACACGTCATAATGCGTTTTAACAGGTGATTGTCAGATTTTAGCATGTTGTGCAACAGTGGTTCATAACCCAAATCCAACGAGCTCGAGAAACGCCTCTGAGAAACGCCGAAGAGGGGCGGGTGGAGAAAGAGAACATTCACCGTTTCTTATCCTCGCAGCTCTCACCCAAGTCAACGCACGGCAGATTCCTTCTTATTATTCTAATTATTACTTTTTTCCAATAAAATTGTAATAATAATAGTGTTAATAGTTATTAAATAGGTACTAGTTATTATAGAAAATACAACAATAAGACTAAAATTAAATAAGATATCCTCTATTACATGTTAAAAAGATTTCTGTTCATAAAAAAAATTGACTGAAAACGGCCTGTTCGTGTTTCGGGTAAAATGTAATTATGCAAAGTTCCCAGTTGCATAGTTCATTGAGGTAGTAAAAGATCATTTAAAGCTGTAGTAGTCGTTTTACGACTCGCAATCGGCCAGCGATCCATCACTCGAGCCAGCAATCTGATAAAATGGTCTGCGAGCTGAACATTCGAACTAGCAAACTCACCACAATTGCGCCAGCAATTAAAAAACACTTAGAAGGCAGTTCAGCGGGGCAGATCTATCTAAGGACTTTGCTAATTTCCCATGCTGTTATTATTACTGTTTCTTCTTTCCAGCTGATGCACAAACTGCTCTAAAATGCTGCCACCTTGAGCTCGCAGCCGGGATAGATAGAAACAACTCATATTTCATCAGCTTTTGAAGTAAAGGAAGGACGTTATCCCACTCTTGTGTTGGTCGGTCAATACGGATTACAAGTTTGACAAGCAAGATCTAACTGAATTGCTTTTGTGAAAATTTTTGTGTTTGAAAAACCTGAGGTTTGAAAAATCAGGATTCAACGGTAACTTATTAACATCTGCTTCGAAATACTCAGTTTTTGTCTTGCTCATTGGAAATTCGCGATCGGCGATAGCTACCACTAGTTTTAGTTATCTTATGCTTTGTGGCGCATTTCATTGCAAAAAAGGAAAACCTTACATTAAATTACAGCCAGCATGTATATCATAAGATTATAGTGTTTACAAGCAATGTAAAACAGCTTAAAGTAAAGTAAAACGAAAAAAAAAATAATTAAGCAAACTAAACTAACACAGCGGATAGAATCCCTTAAGCAATCAGTGAAATTGTTTAAGACAATACACCAATTACGTTTGTGTCTTTCCGCTTCCTTAAGATTGCTTGCAATGTGTTCTTCAACATTGTGTTTGATTTAATTAACTTAAAACATAAAGGTTGTGAAAAGTGGTCTTTCATCCCGAAATTTGCAAATTAATTTATAGTATTTTTCGTTCAATAAGCACATGTTTCAAATATGAGCAATTCTTTAAGGTCCAAATTGAAAACCCCCAGTAACACTGGTGCTATCAGTTAAAATATATTTGTACTTCCTATGAATTAAAGGTTTAAATATTCTTTATTTCCTATTTATTTTTAATATCAATTATATGTTTCTAATGTTGATTATTATCAATGTAGGAGGAATATGTTTCTTCACCTCAAATGTATTGGTAAAATCATACAAGTTACACGGGGAAAATTACATCAATCCAGAATACAAATTAATTGACAATTAGGTATTTTGAATTAAACTCAGTAAAAACGGGGGAAAAGACGAAAAAAAAAACCAGTCTCAAGAATAATTGAATATCCCAAGAATTACTGTAGTAGCAAGTGTGTTTTAACGGTTTTATGAAACTTGTGAGGAACATTCCAGCTTATATTTTTAAGAAAGTAAGAATAGTTGGTGTAGTCCAAGGATTAACGATTTAATTCGAATATTAAACCAAGAAACTTTCTTTAGAAGCTAGGAACCTTTTTGAGGAACGATTAACAAATGTAAGGAAAACTTCATATGCGGATTTCTCACGCAGTAACCGGGTGTTCTCTCCATAACCAGAAGTTGGCAGCATAGTTAATTTGTTAATGCTTTATATGATGACATACCCTTTGCTTGCCCACCAACAAAGCCCATATTAAGGTTACCGTTCATGTTGAGCAGTGTTTTTACTTATTGAAAGATATCTCCGTTGTTACGCATCGCAAGCCCATAAACCTATATATCACTGGAAAGCTTATAAAATTCTCAAACTCATAGGATATCTTGCTTTTAAGAATACAAATTCTAAACGAGTTCAAGCACCGTTTTTTCGGACCATTGTACGCCCTTTCCGAAGTCCCAACA
>JAOBYE010033122.1:0-22514 GCA_025403585.1 Parazoanthus swiftii | reverse complement strand
TCTTATTGTATACATATTTTAAATTTATTCATGTAAAGCGCTTTTGATCATTTTAATGTTAAAAGGCGCTATATCAAATCAATAAATTATTATTATTATTATTATTATCATTCTTTGACGTTAGTTATATGAGGTCATCAGTATGGACATTGCCGACTTGAAAATAAAAAACTAAACTTTGAATAGTTTCTTTTCTTTTCTTTGTTATATTCTAGGCTTGAATATTTTCTAGAGTCGTGCTACAGCCGTATTTGATTGAAGTTGTTAAACTTTACTGTAACACCATGTCCAAAACGAATTATAACGGCTTCAATCTAATTCGGTTGAACTTGAATATACAAGGTCTTAATAGGCCCATCGTCAAGTGATTACTAAAACGGCAAATTTTAGCATTAATGGCGAGTCTGCGCTCGTCACAACGCGGGAAAGCATTAAGTTTTTACCCTAAAATACCTTGCAAAAAGGTCATTTTTGCATGACACCATAGCACAGGCAAGAAACATACATTTGCAAGACCATGAAAAAAGTGTCCTTGTCCAAAGGCATTTACTTTCAAGAGACAGTCCGAGGTTCAGAATTAAATTGTATTGATTCCATACAAAACAATGTAGTTTTCAAGATTGGGGAAAATATTTTGGTTATCTAATCTCGAGTTTTAGCATTTAATAGTATTTTGTCCTGCAGTTAATTGATAACAAATTAGATATTTAATTTACGTCGAAAGGCTGAAAATCAAGACACGAAGTTTACAATGATCATATGCAAACCGTACACTTTTTTCCCCTCTCTTTACCCGACTCCCTTCAAAAGTATTTACAGAAACGTTCACTTTCAACATTCTGGAAGAATTTCGATCCACATTTTATTGTACATTTAAAAATATACACCATTATGTGCCTCCTTTTTCCCCTTCCCAAAAGTACGTTTTTTAAAATTGTAAAAGTCATTGAAAATTATGAACCACCGCTTTTAAAATTAAATACAACTATTTCAATGAAGGTTGATTTGTGAAAAAAGCACCACACCAGGTCTCAATGCATGACGGTAATGCAGTTTCGCTTAATTTAACTTAGTCATAACCACACAGTTTTGTGCTTTTCCACTGACTCCTTGAATAGTTCTGTGGCCGGTACGCTGCGTAAAATAGAAAGCCTCCCACAGTTCCTTTCGGGCTAGCTGTAGCTGTACATGTCAACCTTTTATATTTAAGAAAATATTTGATTCAGTTGCATGGTAACCCGGATGAACGTGGTCCTTTTGGGGAGTTCCTTCAGATGTGGCGCCCCTACGTATGTGCAAGTGGACCGGACCCCGCCTAGGACGTCCCGTATCGTGGAGTGCACGTCACCGCGGTATGGCACTTCCACGGTCTTGCCCTCTGAGGACCTGGGTCGAAAAAGGCACACTTTATTTAACCGAAAATGTGCTTCTTTGAACTGAGAAATATCGTGTAGTCTCCCGGGATCGCATTAAGCTTTCGGTAATAACGTACATGGTTCATACAAAAATTTCCCTAAAAAATTCAAGGGCTTTTCAAGGACTTTTTAAGAACATCTGACACTTTTTCAAGACTTTTCCCCACACTGTACAATATGCTTACAGTTTCCTCATCAGTAAGGCTCTACTCTCAGAACGAAAGACCCTACTGGATCTTTGACAATAGCATTTATAGCTGCCATGTTCTGACAATACGCCATTGTATGTTGGCCTATGCACCGACGGTTAGGTCTATTACAAAGGTTAGGTCTATTACAAAGGTTAGGGTTATTTATATTGTATTTTAATCCAACGGCATCTCTCGTTCGCAGAGTATAAGGTAACTCTTCCCTTCCCAAGATTCTTGCACTTCAAATATATCGGTGCCCGCTCCCTAGACACCTACCGGTATATATTGATCTTGATACCTCTGTGCCAAACCCCCACCCCCACGTACCTATATTCGGCCACTCCCCCGGCATGTTTTTTCATAGCAGTGGAGGAACTCATGCCGTAGAATATCTTGTATTGTTTTCCATCTCTCTCGATGAGTTCGCCGCCCGACTGGTCGTGACCCGCTAACATTCCTCCCATCATCACAAAATCCGCCCCAGCACCTGAATTCAAACACGTCACGGGTTACATACTTAAAACTTTAACTGTTCTCTCTGATAAGCGACTTGACAGGTTTGTCGTTTTCTGTCGACCTTCTAAAACTCTCCAACTTTGTCAATGATCTCTAGCAGTTTTCAACAGCTTTATAATATACAATTTTGACATATTTTTCTTGGCTAAACAAAAAAGCTATTCTCGGTTTGAGCTTTTTCCAGTAAAATAACCAACAAACAAGTTTAAGATAAAAAAAAAAAGTCCTCTACGATAAAAACGATACTTATCGTCGAGTCTGATCTCGTGGGAGTTATACTTTTGTGTAAGTAACGCCCTGGTTAAACCGTCGGTCTTAGCATGCGTCGAACTAAATTAACTAGTTTGAGTCCATTATCGAACATTATTCAGTCGACCGAAATGAAATCGATCTTATGCCGTTCTAATCAACAGCGCCAGTCGACTAGAACGGCTGGGCCGATCGAAACTAAACCAGTCGATTTAAATTGGGATAAACGTCGAACTTGCCATGCGCGTTTGTATTGAATGTTAAGATCGACGTTTAACCCGGGCCTTGGTTCTGTTTTGTTGTCGTTTATAAAAGTAAACTGACTTTCACACATTAATTTTCATTTACCACTTCTTTCCATGAACCAAAACAAAATTCCCCAGCTGTCAGTCCTAGAAACGAACTTGCAAAACTCCACGACTTTCCCGTTTTCCCAAGACCCGCACGAACCCTGTAACCGAGTCATCCAAAATGTGAACAGTTTTAAGCACGTACCAAAAGCTTTGGAAACATCCCCTGGACATGTACAGCCGCCATCCTGCAACGTACAAAATAACGGGTTTTAATATCTCCGCATAAATAACTGATTTTGTCTTCTCTTTCACGCGTTTGTTTCCGTTGATTTTTCGTTGGAGGTCACACTTCATCAGTTGTATCAAGGTGCATTTTTAAACAAAAGGCAAGAATGTTTAGCAGCATCTGAGAGACTCGATTGCGTATGCGGTTAAATGGCCGCTAACTTTGAAGTCTTTGAGCCCTAAAACAAAGTGTTGTACAATGTATGTTTTTCTGCTCGGTGTAGTAGTGTCACTACATAAAATGCACAATCTATCCAATAATTGAAAGACGTGTTATAATTTGACAAATTTCTGTTGATTCACAATATTCCTGAAGTACAGCCAAGCAATGTATGGATCTTACTGAAATGATATGTCCTTTTAACCCATGGCTTGCATCACCGCACTCAAGGACTGCACTGATTTGTGGGTAGCCAACACCAGTCTTTTGACGAGTGGTACAAACGGAGCCTATCAATAACGGTAAAAAAGCCTGTTACAAAGTTATACAAAACAGACATGGAGTAACAAGCACTTACGTAAAAGCCCGTCTTGGCAATGTTGTGTGATACCAGTAAACCTACCTTACCTTAAATGGTATATGAAGAAGGTCTTCTTAATGTACATGTATGTAACAGATCGTAGTTTTATAAATATTTGATTGTACATGTACCATGTCAGTAATGCTGTTAAATCTTGCTTATAACTTCTGTCAGTTTTGAGATGTTTTTATTTCCAAAAAGAGTTTAGAGCACTGAGCTTGTAATCAGGGAGCTAGTAATCCAGAGGGTGTATGAGAAATTGACAGCCATGTACCTGGTCCAATTCCAACCTTGACAATGTCAGCACCATTAAGAATCAGCTGTTCGACCATTTCCCCTGTCACTACATTGCCTGCCTAAAACAAAAATCAACACAAGTCTCAGAGGTCTGCTAGCGTGGGTAAATGAGAAGATACACGCACTATAAAACACTCTATTATAAAGTCAATACAATGAAAACCAAGGTGATGCCATGTGTCGGTATATAGGACCAAGGATTTCACCAACTTTCACTTAAACAATAGTAAAAGTCATTGAAAACCCCGTAATATAAAGACAAGGGAAAATGGCAGAGAAAAATTAGGGAAGAAGCTCAGGGCTTTTCATTGAATATCAGGAGCTAACAGAAGCTTTAGTGACGCCCCCTGTAGGGGAGGGACACAGTACAGAGAATGAACATACATATAGGAGCCTGGAGGGTCGTTGTCGGGGGAAGTGATACACAGTAGAGGAAGAATAGCTATATACTGTACTGTATAGAGGACGTCTGAACTTACACAATCATGCATGGGTTCCCAGGGGAGAGGGGGCAGTATACAGGGAAGTATGATTAAGGTGGGGAGGAGAATGGATAAAGGGAACACTTGGCTCTGAGGGAGATACAAATGTACAATACATAACCATGGGAAGGAGTGGATGAAAGGAATGACTCAGGAAGGGAACTACCTGTACCAGGGGAAAGGGGAAAGATTCAAGAGAGGAAGAAAAGCTATAGGGCATACTGGGAAGGGTTCAGGGTTGGTCACCAAAACAGACAAATTTCCAAAGGTCCAAAATATCTGCTTTCATGAATTTTCAAGGGAGGAGAGAAGTGATTAATGTGGAGGAATAACTATGTCAAAAACTAAGACCTGGAAGAATCTTAAGTAGATGTTGGAGTACAGTGACTTGTGTAGTGATTGTAGCGATAAAATTTAATGGAGAATTGATCAGTATTTCATTACACAGCTTAATATCAAATAATAATCATGTTTGCACTGAATGACCTTAACAAGCATACTTGTAATCATGTACATGTACTAAACATAACAAACACAAGCCTTTGTAAATACAAACTTTAATTAATATAAAATAATCTAAAATTCAAAATTCTGGAACAATTCACACTTACTTGCAGCTATGAAGACAAACATGAATTTATGGGTACATGCAGCAAAGGTGAAGAGAATCAAATGAATCTAATTTGCAGTTTGTATTATTGTTCAAGCTTAAACAATCTCTTGAGAATGTACAACACAGCCACAAGCGACATACCATTAATATATGTTCAGGAAACTTTGTCCTTGTCTTCTTCACAAACTCTACAAAGTGTTCAGAATAACCATTGGCAACATCTAGGCAGATAGCAGAAATCTGAGGTATTTCCTCCAGGATTTTGGAAACATTCTCTATGTCAGCATCCATCATCCCTGAACTCACTATAACATACTAATTGGAGACAAACTGTTTAGTTCATGAGACAAAGTTCTTGAAATAGTACAGTTTAGCACAGGAGTCAAGGGTTGCAATTGTGATGTGCTATGAACAATTACAGTTAAAATCCTTTATGAACCAAACCTAAGTTCACCGAATATAGATGCCACCCATGACCAGATGGCTCTATTGGCTAACCTTCTGTTAGATCAGATCATTGAAAGTGTGCATTATCTAAAGTTTGCCACATAAGACTAGGGTGTGTAATAGCATCTGATGTGTAAAACTGGACAATAATGTGCTCTTCATAAAATTTTATGAGAACTCCATTATCAAAACCATTACATAATAGTATGACAGGTCAAGAAAAAACCAAGGGTTCATTTTGCAATTCTGGTTTATTTTGACAAATCTTGATATTAATTAATTAGCAACAGTCCTTTGCCACGACTGTTGTTATTTCTGCCTTGCAAGGCACAGGAAAAATTTTTCAATCTCACAATTGTGAGATTGGAAAATTGACTGTTCAAACTAAGGCCTTGCTGTATTGGCTGAACCAATCCTATCAGGCTGGAAAAGATGTTACAGCAAGTTACAATTATAGACCTGAATACTCACTGGCAGAACGTCTGGGTTCTCTTTGGCAAAAGCAGTCCACTGGTCAACAGTGTAATGCTTGTGGATTGTTGTCAAGACTTTGTGCTAATGAAAATAGAAATCACATACTTTTATTACCACATAAATTATATATCAATTGTACAGTTAAAATATTATTTTGATTGTACAGTAGATTCACCATCTCTTACATGCACTGGATTTGATTGGCCATAATCTGGAATACACTGTCAGGTTGGGAACAAAAAATTACCCCATAGTAGAACAAAAACTTTGATGATTTGATCATTTTGATATATTTTTAAACATTAAATCTGAGTTCAATATAATCTTAAAGCCAGGAATCACAGCGTCCGAGATTTACCGTTTATAATTCTTCAAAACGTGTTATTTACAAGGCCAGGTTAGTGCTTTTCTCACTTTATAAAATTTACTAACATGCAGAAAACAAGCTATTTAATGTTTACAATGTACATGTACAGTATATACACAAGAGGATAATTGATATTGATTTAAAAATGTACAAAAAGACAAATACATATAAGATAACCCTTTGGTGTGGTTCAACGACAGAACACATCTCTGTACAGTACAAATGATTTCACTCAATTCAAGAGACACAAAAGACAAAAGATATGGTCATGCTGGTGTACAAAACAAAGGGTAAATATCTATTGTACACCAACATGGCCTTCATGGTATCAGATTGAAAGCCATCTAATATAATAATAATAATAATAATAGCAATAATAATAATAATAATAATAATTATAATAATAATACAGTTATAACAATAACTATATTTAAGTCTTTACATGTAATTAATCTTCTAGTCAAGACACAAGTGCCTGACTAATCGGGGAGACAGTTTACAGTGATGTATAATACAGTAATACATTGTACTACACTGTGAACAAAATACAGCAATGACTACAATAACACTATAATACTAAAAATACTATATACAGCTGTAAAAGTAAATTCTATAAAGTTCCATTTGAATTGCTTCAATCTGAATTTCCCAAGAAAACACAAGTGCTCTATCTGTTGAGAAGCAAAATCAAAGAATATCAAATTTAGTATCAAAAATAAATTTGACAGAAATAGGGGCCAGATCTATGCTCGTACATGTGCCTGCACATTAAGACAACAACATGCCTTTTACCTGAGACAGAGCCTTTGCCATTTCAAAAGTTCCAATGGTGTCCATATTTGCAGCAATGATAGGAATGGTATCATCAGGAAAGTGTCTTTTAGCATACTTGAAATGAAAGCGTCTTGACAAATCCACCTGCAGAACAACAGAATAAAAGTGTCGGTATAATTACAAACTACTGTAACTCTGCCCTTTTGCATATTTTCTCCCTCCAGGAAAAGTTTTTAAAATTGAGTTCTCCAAGATCACTTTTTCCTGCATTCTGAGGTCACTTTGTTACACATAAAATTTTTATTGATGTTTCTGTCTGAGGAACAATCATAACTTGATGTTTATTTTTAAAAAATGTTAACCATTTTCCTTTCAAGCAGTGGATTTCCACTTTGGCTGGAGATTTTGCTTGCTCAACTGGAGAGCTGGAGATCAAGTCCCAAAGCTGGTACCTCCTGCCGAAAGCTGGAAACTTGATATCCATGCTTCAATATATAAACTAAATACAAAGAGCTGCCAAAATAAGCTGGCAACCGGATACTAAAAAAAGGTCACAAAGATATTCAATTATTAACCAATACATTCTTTTGTTATGATAATGTCATTGTCCCAGCAATGCAACCCTGGTTTTTGGAAAAACCTGCATAGAACAGAACTTGGGGAAGAGAAGATTATTACTCACAGCAAAAGTTAAAGTTTGAGGATTGATTCTCAATCTGTGCTGGTATTGGAGTGTTGAGTGTTTATGGGGAACAGTTATTTGTCCAATCAACCAAAGCTGTATTTTGATAAATACTGTCTTGACGTCTGGACTGTTTAATACCAACAGCTTCATCCCACACGCTCAGTCCGACGACAAAAGTTCAAACTACTGCTTTGATTTTGAAGAGCAAGCATTTACCTTATTTAAACATTAAAAATTGTTTGAAAAATGAAGTTTGATTTGACACAACAGTCATGAGTCAACACCGAACAGAAGTTTTGACTTTCGCAGCAGATCAAATGATCAGTGAGTGAACAACAATTATTTGCTTCTAGCAAGTATAAAGATTTCTGAAACAGAAAAATAAATTAATATATAAAAATACGTTGGAACATGTCGTGGAAAGCGGGAGACATCGTGAAACATCTTTAAAGCTCACTGACAAAGTTTAGTTTGTAACTTACATCGGCTCTGCTTCTGAGAGTACTTCTTTTCGGTCTTATCAAAACATCTTTGAAGTCCAACTTTACGCTGTGATCCACGTGGGGCATCTTGCACTAATTATTTTGTGAAGAAGAACGGTTAATCACTCTATGTTAGGAGCACTGTGCACAGCTAAATGCGATCTTCGTGGCGTCTTTGGCGATCGTGCATAAAGTGGTCATAAATTTCATCACGTGGCGGGAAAAGTTCGAAACAGGTTTGTGTCTGATGGTAGAAATAACGACAATTCCGATTGGACAGTTTCATGGTAGTGATTGCCAATCATTTTTCAAGGAAACTTACTTAACTTGCCGCCATATTTGAATCGTTTGTGGGCCTTTGTGCCTGAATTTCATGATGAGCTGTAAGCACTAAAGTTAATGCTGTCTGTTTTTGAACAGGTAATATTTGAAACAGTTTTTAAAATCAAGGTTTAATAAATCTGTTGAAGTTGAAAATTTGATCTGCCACGTGTTAGCAAGAACAACCAATCAAAATACTCGTTAGATTGCGTTTGAAAGTTGCGCTTGCGCGGAAAATTGGCGCGCAAGTTTGATAATGCAAAGGAGTGTGGGAACTGAACATCATGGCCGATGGCATTTACGAGGTAAGTATGAAGAGCATTTGTGCTCATTACTCCTTTATCTTACTGTGTTTATTAGAATGAGTACTGAATTGTGTTGTCCAGAGGTTAGTATTCTTTGTAAGCATTTTTTGGCGAGTTTTTGAGGTATACGGATGCTGTTTTTTTCCTTTCAGTTCAGAAGGAAATGTATTTGTTGTCATTTTAATGGCTTGTTGAAAACAACGAAAGGTTTAGACAGAAACCAAGATTATATACTGCACATGCACAGACAATTGATTTATACCACCATCAACCTTTTAAATATTTTTGAAGATTTTTATTTGGATGTTAAGCAAACCCTGCGGATCTTTATTTTCCAGTTAATCTTTGCCTCGTGCTGTGACAAGCATGTCGTGACCAGCGACAATTTTGTCGCACATTGCTGTATATATATATATCCGGCCACCACTTGTAAACAAGTTTAGAACATCAATCTGAACTTTTGTCATGTTTTTATTAAGAGAACAGCATCTATAAGATACTATTTAACCAGTTTCATGAAATTGTCATTTGTGATTTGTCTATTTTAACCTGAGCACTATAAACCATGCCTTCGACCAGTTGAAAATATTTAAAAAAATATATAATTTACTTTAATAATGTAGTGGAATTATCAGTAAATTTACTTCTGATTACCGCTTTACTTCCCTCACAATGTATATTCAACTATGGTTTTTATACTGTCATGCAAAAGCTTGGCTTACAATACATTTCTGGTAACTGTAGAATGGCATTCAAATTACTGTACAAGTATTGCCAATGTGTTCTCACAGATTGACAAGATAGTTGGAAGGAGAATTACAAAGCTTGGCAAAGAAGAATATTTGGTCCACTGGAAGGATTATAGTTCACGCACGAACACCTGGGAACCTATTGAGAACCTGCAACCTTGTCTGAATACTGTGCTTGAGTTTATGTCAAGATCTTTTCCAATTCCTGGTGAGATAGTGATAGCAACTTTTAGAGAATTTTTGTCGGCATACATCATCTTATAGGTTGTTATTGAAAAAAACATGGAATGGATACAGTGTAGAAACAGCTTCAATCAACAATCAACTTTGTGGCTTTAAAAATATAAAAACTGTTTGCTCTAACCTGTAGCTAGTATTCAAGTTGACTTTATGGCGAAATGCCCCTTTGGGAAAACTCTGTCTATTGGTCCCTGGGTACAAAACCTGAAATGATTTTACCATAAAATTGCAATTCTATGGCTTAACTATAATTTATTGGCAAAAATATAAACTTTACCAAGTGAACAAACCAGCGCTACATGTATTATCAGACGAAGCAGATACTAAAACAAATATTAGCTAAATATATAGCATTGATACTAGATAAAAACTATTGAGAATTCTGTATAGATCTTCATACATGCAAGTTTTACGCATACTGCAGTGATGAATTATAGATGGGGTGACACCAATTTAATTCTTTTAAGGTTAACATGAATTAATTTGGTCAAAATCTTGGGGTATGGGGAACAATGTGCTTGTTGATTTATGAATAACATATCTGTGAGGTCACTAATCTCACCATGTAGTTTTGGTTCTTGTTATTGGGAGATCACACAGATCTTGACAAGAACTTAATTAAGTTGTGTTACAATATTTGCTGGACTGCTCAGAAACTTGCATTATTGATTAAGAAATAAAAAATACATGTTTTAAATAATATACTGTGGTATCTTACATGTCTATGCCTTTGTTTTACTTTGTGTTAATCTCTCTAAAGTGTTAACTGTACAAGTGTATTACCATTATCTTTTCCTTATTTCAGGAATAAATGCAACACACTTTGTTCAGTTGGAGTCAGAGTCGGCAACAAATCCTCAAAAAAGTCAAGTCCAGCTGAAAAAAGTCACTGACATAAAAAGAGGCAAGCTCAGAAAACTAGCAAACAAAAATAAAGCAATGTTTGAAGAAATTATGAAAGAAAAGGCCAAGAATGCTGCAGTTAAGAAAACTAGAAAAAGGTGGAGTCGTAAGCGAAAGAGTGTAGACAATTTAGAGTCTCCTGTGAGACATAATGGCACATTCAATGGCCTGACCCTTAGGTCCACAACAGTGAGCCCACCAAGCCCTCAGAGGAGAAAGCACAGGAATATGCCAGAAGTGGAACTGATAATCGAAGGGCAAACAAGAAAAAGAAGGGCTCCTGAAAGACTGAGTCTGATGGTGTCAAAGCGTCGTAGAAGAAAACAGACTGAAGTTGTTGTTGAAAATGAGATTGATGAAGCTATAACTTTTCGTTTTCCACGCACAACTCGTATGCACGGGACACTAGATGATAATGTTTCTTTATCTAAAGATAATTATGCCTTTTGGAAGATTACATTGTCTAATGAGGAGAAGAAGAATGCTTTGACAGTTAAGGTATGGTTTGCATACAAATTGAAATTGTTGCGATTAATAACCTGCCAACTGGATCAGGGCCATGGTGCTAATTTTGCTGTAATTTGCTTTTTCCACATCCAAGAGATTTTATATAAATTATTATAGCAATTGAAAACCATTGGAAGTTAGGCATAAATCCATTAAGAATTAAGCCAGAGTTCGTACATGTACTAACTACAGCAATTAGCACATATTAAACACTATAGAAAACCTGACTCTATTTGACCTTTATTAGATGTGTGAAGAGTTTGCAAGTGCCTTGCATGAAGCTGCCAAGGAGGATCATGTTAATGTTGTCATGATAACAGGTGCCGGAGAGTACTTCTGCAGTGGCCTGGATTATGGTCAGCTGATAGATTGTCATTGCCCCCTTAAACCACAAGCCAAACTGCTGGTGGAGAAGTACAAGTGAGTTTGGCTTTGGAAAAAGGTTTTAAAACATCATCTGTGGTTTTGTAATGAGTAATGAACATTGTCTTTGTGTCTGATCTACTGTGAGAATTGTGTAAACATTTTTGTTAAAACTTACCGGTTACAGAGTAAAACAGTTTTGTGAATGAAAAATGTAAACATTCTCAACATACGAGCTGGTGTTTTTTCCTGGGAAAAAGTTTTGATCCAAAGCTGATCTAACTTCTTATCTTAATTTAACTTGCAAATTCTGTTTAAAACTTGTAGGCTGTTTAGGTTTTAGCCTACAAAATAATTAATCTGACACAAATATGTACTGTAAGTTTTGTCCCACCTTTTGTCCTTTGTATGGGCCTTTGTTTGTGTCCTGTAAATATTACATGAAAATGTAGGCAGCTTGTCAGCTCTCTTAATTTATAGAAAAGGTAAAGTGACTGTGAAATTGCAAACTTAGACAGTGTTTTTCTTAAGGCTTGGGAATTGGGGTACACTGAGTGGGAAAGCAGGTACACCTGGGTTGGAAGTCATCAAGCGCTGAAGGTGCAAGGATGGGCATCCCCCCAGATCATTTTTGAAATTTAGAGTCCTGGAAAACGATGCAATTTTGTGCATCTGGTGACTTAAAAAAACCTGCCAGACGCCATTGCTGGGGAAAACACTGTTAGAAATAGGAAAACATATAAGAAAATATAAACAATTAAAGAGCCTATACACATAGCTTACAACTCAGGCCTTTAGGCCTTGATGTATGCTCAGTATTAAATATATTTTAAAATAGATTTGAAAAGCAGACACTTTTTCTCATACATTATTTGGAAAGGAAATATTACCAGCTCACATGAAGTGAAATGGATGCTGATAAAAGAAAAGGGCTGACAATTATTTGGTATTTATTTGCTAATGTTTGTGATTTCTGTTGATTTGACATCTTTTGAGTGCAAAGTATAAAAAAAAGAGAAAAAAAGTATTTACCTGTACTTCATGAAGAAAAAAAGAAAAATACATTTGAAATGCTTCTACTTGTTTTTAAGTCTGATGGTATAATGTAACCACTGCCATCAAGATGCCTTTAATAATGCTGACTCAAACTGATATTGTTTAATGCATGCATTGAACAATCGTGACATGAAAAATATTAAAAATAACAATAATCAAAGCAGAGCCGAAACCTCAACTCAGCACCTTCCAGCCCGAGTAATAACTCGAATGTTTGTATAATTTTCAACACAGGCACTTGGTTCAAATGCTTATCACTTTTCCCAAGCCACTGGTGGCAGCTGTCAATGGACCTGTGACAGGTTTTGGGGTTTCACTTCTGGGTCTCTGTGATGTAGTTTATTCAGTCAGCAAGGTATAACATTTATATAATGCTCTACTGTACAAATATGAGGGTTGTCCAATACACCTGAATCGAGTCGATTCTTCTAAGGTGGTTGACGATCTGTCTCACCATATGTCGATCCGTGGTGTACACATTACGGATCGACTCAGAAATAGACGGTTCGTCAAAACTGACAAAAGGGTGGTCGATCCGTGACGGTTCGAGTCGAATCGCGCGAATCGTCAACATTTCTACCCCCTCTGCTTGGGTTTTCTGTGAAAAATTTCTAAGTGTCTCACGGATTGACTCAGAAATAGACGGTTCGTCAAAACGGCAGTCGAACCGTCTATTTCTGAGTCGATCCGTGAGACACTTAGAAATTTTTCAAACCCAAGCAGAGGGTGTAGAAATGTTGACGATTCGCGCGATTCGACTCGAACCGTCACGGATCGACTACCCTTTTGACGAACCGTCTATTTCTGAGTCGATCCGTGAGACACTTAGAAATTTTTCACATGAAACCCAAGCAGACGTCATGCCGGTTTTATTTTCCGGTTCTTATCGAAATAGTTATATTTTATGAATTCGTTATGCTAATACTTTTAGAACGAGGAGTCGTTGTGTTATTGTTTTGTATTGCTTCCGCTCAAGGTACTACTTTACGTACATCACGGATCGACATACGGTGAGACGATCCGTCAACCATCTTAGACGAATCAACTCGATTCAGGTTTATTTGACACGTATGACAAATATCCCAAATAAAACCTTTTTGAGCGATAGCGCCAGAAAGGAAATGAAAAAGGGACACACAGAGAAGGAAAAAATCTCTGACCCCGGCGGGAATCGAACCCACAGCATGGTTAATTAGGATTGTAGTGAAGATGCAAACGAACACGTAAGTGAGGGGGTAACCAGTAAGGTTTGGCTACTGAGCACTAACAAACAGATATCAATATGATATAAATCTCTTTATTCATGTTGGCCCAATTCCTTTCTAGGGTTTTCGCTCGGAAGGTATTACTTGGGATATTTGTAGCGCACTTTATCTTATCACATTAATATCATTATATCAGTTTGCCGTAGTGCACAGTGGCCAAACCTTACTGACCTACCCCCTCACTTACTATACAAAATTATTTAACCTATAATATACTGTGCATGTACATGTAGGACTTGTTAATTTTCACACTTCTTGTATAAAACTTGTGCAATGAACTTGTGCAATGAATTTGTTTAAGGAATCATTCTTTATTATACCATCCAGAGCTACCAGTTGTTAAACTGTCCTTTCCCTTTATACAACTAAAGCGAAAAATGACTGTGTTTACTGCATTTTACACATATGTAGTGGCCAGGTATGACGTTTGTGATATTTTTTGTTTTGTTTTCAGTGTTCATTTCAGATGAACTATGCCAAATGGGGACACCCACCCATTGGTTGTTCCTCATTTCTTCTCCCTCGCGCCATTGGAACAACAGGGGTAAGTTTTTGGTACATTGTGCTACTATCATGGTTTTCATCATTAAAGGCAAACTCTGCACAATTTGCTTAAAAAATAATTTTGAGGGTGCAAAATTTGAAATCCTACCCATCCCAGAAGTGACGGGAATTAGAGTTTGCCTTCGTGCGTACATGCGTGCTCAGCTGTGACCTAATTGCTCAAGGATCAAAGTTCTCTTTGGTGTTTGCCGTGTCGAACTGTCTCCATACTTATGTTCAACAGTGACCTAAATGCCCAAGGAACTACATTTCTCTTTACTGCTTACAGTGTACACTATCAGGGCTCCCCATTTTCAATAAAATAAGGGGTTACTTCACACTTTGATTGCCATTTGTGAGGGTTTTTTCACCCCCTTTTCAAAGTTTTAGGGGGTCGTTAACTTTTTCAACAGTAAAACTTGTTGAGGTTAATTCCAAAGTAAAATACATTGCATGCTTTTGGGTAAAATGGAATTGTAGGTGGACTGGTCTTTTTGCGCTTACTTCATCAGACAGGCCGGAGACGTGCAGCAACACACAACTGTATTGCGTTACAATGTTTTGTTTCACAAAAAAATTATTTTGACTTCTCTAGCCGCTATATCAGTCTTGCAAATTTCAAACGCACTGGAGAGAGTATCAGGGGGTATTCAAACGCTCAAACTGGACTTTTTGAGGGTCATTCTCACGCATACATTTGTTTTCAAAGGAATATTTTCAGGCTTTTATTGTTATAGTGCGTGAAATACGCGCAAAATGTGCGTCATCGGGAGCCCTGACTATAGACTATTTAAGCTGTGACCTAACTGCCCAAGAACTCAATGTTCTCTCTGTTGCTTACTGTGTTTAGGCTGTGTCCATGCTTATGCTAAACAGTGACGTTAGTGCCGAGGAAGCCTGGGAGAATGGTATTGTAAAGGAACTTCTTGATAGCAGTGATTTCACTGAACAAGTCACCAAGAAAGTGCAAACAATTGCAAGAATGCCCGCAAAGGTAAGTACTTAAAAAACGGCTCAAAGTTCAGTTTGCTTTGGCAGCGGGCAGAACACTCGTCTCGCAGAAGCGAGCACTTGAACAATCAATTCAGCACAAAACGTTTATTTGCGTAAAGGCCCGTTTACACTAGCAACTTTTGGTGCAACTTGTCGCAATTTCCACTGCAGTTTTTCTCGCCGCCACGTATCAAGTTTCGAGATTGTTCAAAACATTGTAAGTTTCCTGCCACTCAAGTTCACAAAAATTGCAGGTATTGGAAGTAACAGCGCGAGTGCAAGAAATATTGCAATGGGAATCGCGACAAAAGTTGCACCAAAAGTGTGTGGACTGGCCTTTACACGTTTTTCATTCTTGTGTTATCGCTACTACTAAAAAGCTTTGTTGGAACTCTTACACGGAATTCACCATTACTTCCCATTGTAGCTGCTACTGTAGGTTATAGGGAGACAAACAGAGTCGCGTACACTGATAAGCGAACTTATCTAGCAAAACGGAGCTATAGTAAGCGACTTTACGAGTAGTGCCGCGGGCAGAATAGGTTATTTTACGAGCAGAATGTGCTTATAAAAGTCTATTTCTGATCCAGCTTCAGTTCCAATTATGACATTTGACGTTTCTGAATTCTGCGTAAAAGTCTTTGTAAACCGATCGGGAGACGAGTGTTTTGTTTTTCATCCTTGATAGTCAATGGTCCAGTTTCGCACTCGTGGTTTCCGCTGATTACAATGACTACGGACTCGTTCTCATACTTGATGTTAAGTTGAGCTACTCTACTTCCGTATATTTAACACCAAGTCGAGGCTGACGATGTAGCCATGAGTCTGTGGTCATTGCAATCAGCGGTAACTGGGAAAACGAAACTGGACTTTTGCCCAGTTCTCAAAAACAAACAATTGGTGGATAATGTAGAAGATACATGCTAACAAACTGGCTGGGACTTCAAGGATTAAGTGTATACTAAGTTTTTTTAAAAATCAAAGTAAAATCAACATGTGTTCTTTATTTACTTCAGTGTTTACAAGACACCAAAAAACTGCTTCGTCAGGACATCATGGAAGACCTAGAGCGCACCATCGACGAGGAATGCAAATTATTTCTCAAGTATTTATCCGATGAACAATTTGTTTCTTCGCTAGCATCAACTTGGAAACCAGAAGTGGACGTTTTTTATTCGTAGCTATTCAGATCTTGGGGGTTTCTGGGTAAACAGATTGCCGCAGTTTCTTGTTTGACGGAGCGAACTGTGGACAAGTTTTAAAAGTGTTTATGTAACTTTTATGCATTGTTGTCACGTGAATATGTGGTCGTATTTTATTTTACATATTCAAGTAGTATTCATGCTTTGAATGAGATATATTTCCTCTACTTAGATGAGGCTGTAACTTTTACATAGTTTTTCTTCACTAGTCGACCTCATATTAATTAAACGCCCTAAGTAATGTATACTAACTTTCTTAGTTTAGCTACCCGATCGGTTGTCGAAACAATAGTTCGAAATTTTAGAAAAGAAAATAAAAGATAAAAGGGTGTCACTAAAGAAGGGTAAATGAGTAACCACAGAGAAGATAGGAGATGGACTAGAACGCGGGGAGACGTGACAGGAAACGAAAATAAATGGGCCAAAATCAAACACCTTGTCGTAGACTCGGAGCGTTAGCGTAAAATGAATGAAGTTAGCAGCGGTCAGTTTTTATCTAAACCTAACCAAAATCTAAAACCCTGCATGTCGTGGTACACTACTGAACTATAAACCGATTAATTAACTGCATTGTTCTTGACTCTCCTACCTTATTGTTTTATCAGTTTGAAAGGAAATGCTTGTTATTAAGCAATGAGATTGATTTATTCTGATATTTTATTGTCATTGACGCTGTATCAAGTTGATTACAACCACGAGGAGATATTTTTCTTTTTTGTTTTTGCAATAAATTTCTCGATTTCAACAAGTTGGCTAATCAATTGGAACTGTGTCTTGTATCATTGCATTTGTTTGGGATTCATTAATGAACACAAGGGTTACTAACTTGCCTTAGTTTCCCAAAGTTACTGCAACAGAAGATTAGTATGGTGAGTGAAATATCTAGTGAAGCTTGTTGACATACTTTCGCGCTTCGTGAACTGTAGTGGCAGCTGTTCTATAAATGTTCAGCTCAGATCGAACTATTTTTAGAACAACAAAACTGAAAAAAATTTATCGAGGAAAAATTATTTTTTAATATAGAAGATGTCTTGCACCTCAGTGTAACAACGTAAAGGCCGTGTTACACAAGTCAACTTGCAACGACAATTTTCCGCGCAATAATGTTGCGTGTTGCGTTGCAAGTTTTTGAAACCTATTCAAAAACTCGCAAGATGTTGCGCAGAAAATCGTCACCAGCGACATGTTACACGGGAACGATTTTCAACGCAACATTGTTGCGCCGAAAATCGTCGTTGCAAGTTGACTCGTGTAACACGGCCTTAAGACGAAGCTGTATCAGTTTTGCGATCCTAACTCCCCTCGCTTCCACACTTCACAGTAAACAAACAAACAAACTCGTCTACATGTCGGCATGGCGCTTGAAGGGCCTGATTAAGACCTTTGCTCTTGAGTTAATGAGATTTTTGACTTAATGTTGACTTTCATTAGCAAATGAGGAACTAACTACTGAGAGCATAGTTCTCGTATCGCCACAAAGAACGAAACTCTTTGTTCTTCGTGGCGATATGAGAGATCTCTGCTCGCACTAACAAAAAGTCAGAAAGACTGACATTTTGGAAACTCGAATTTGTCTTGCTTTTTTGGCCCCTGTTTCTAACTTGTCTTTATTTTTATCCAACTGTTCGTCTTTTTTCTGCCCAAAAACCAGGGATTGGCTCAGTAAAAAGTCACAAACCACATTTGGTTATATTTGTAAAAAGGAATATGGTTCATGATGATCGCCTTTCATTGCCTTATACTTTCGCCTGTTTACTGGGTTCTTCTCTGAACCTTGGCCCAAGCAACCTCAACACATTCGCGAAAACAAACCAGAACTTGTTTTTCTTCTAAAATGTTGAAACGTTTCTGCAATAAATCATGCATACGCCACTCAACCGGAGACAGGTTGAATCACACACTTAGACACGCCGCTTTGCATATGAGTAGAACGGAAGAAAGCATTCTCACGCTTGTGAAAAAGTAAACTGAATATGTGGTACATATTTGTTAGTCAAATAAACACTTAAGTTATGGGTTTCACCAGGAACAGTGTAAATGAGCGTCCGCTGACAGCGTGCATGGCGGCTCATGCCAATCTTCAAACTTCCTGTGCCCCAGTAGTGGCAGTCAGAAGATACAAATTTTGACAACTACTATTAATACCTCTTAGCGTTACGTTTGTTCAGTCGTACCGGTGGGTGAAATTCAGCTTATGCGCGCGTCTGTTGGGGAGGGGAGGGTGAGTTTCAGGATTTTTCCTGAACGTTATCAGGAGTTCTTCAATATGACAACGGGCATTTCTTTATTGGCCATGTTTGGATGACTCGCCAACTTTGAAGGTTTTTAAAACTCGGGCCTTTACACAAGAAGCTCGAAAATCCTTAAAAAGTTGCTACTGGAAAATTTCAAAAGTTTCTTGGAATTTGCTCATTTTTGTCAAACTTGCCAAAAGCTGCTCGCGTTTTTAAAAGATTCTCAAAAGTTGCTCGCCGTAAAACAAGATGGGAGCCGGAATGCCAATGCTTTCATTTAATACGTGCCTTTTTGTTCCGTAAGAATCGGTCTTTTTAGAGCACCAAGACTTGCCTAAACTAAACGTTTCTCTTTTTAGATGCACAATGCTTGTGTAATGTTACCTGTCAAAATGGGTTGAAGAACCAAAGCTTTCTGGCTGTGAATTTTGGCTGCTCGACTTGATAACATTTTACGGGCCTTGCGAGTCGATAACCTTCCCATGACTCCCCGCGCGCGCTCACCTATTTCTTCCCCAGTCCTCCAATAATTTTACTGCCCACGCGTAACCGCAGGGAACCTATGCGGAGGAGAGAGGGGCGGACAGACAGTAGTATAGTTGGATAATCCTGTTTTTCAAAGCCATTGATAAGTCTGCATAAATTATCTTAGGATGACGTCATAACTCATAAACAAAAGGTTTTGCCCGCTTAAAGTTATGTCTCTTGTTTTATACAAACTAACATTCTTAATAAGTTTCGTTTACTACTCCTTCATAGTCAGTTAATATTAAAACAAGCAGAGTTTCATTCGTGAATCTTTTCAAAGAGTAGACTTTTATCTCCAGACACTTGAAACAGTTGACGAAACAACTTGCGCACAGAACTTGAGTGTTCAGGAAAATGATGATAAAAAATATCACAAACTAGTGGACTTGCCTAACTCTTCAATACGATTTAACGTCACATGCGGAGTCAGCAAAGCATTTCGAATGAGTGACTACAACACCTTTCGTTTAATACGCCATGCGGAGCTGCACTGTTTCTGCACTGTTGACTTCAAAAATGCTGTTTCACGACTTTGGAATAAAATTTCGAATCGATTTCCTGCCAATTTTCTGATGTCAGCAATAAATCAAGAATTCAGCCAATAAAATCCGGATGACGGATTTGTGACATAAGCGACGTGGCTAAATACTATAAGTTTGTTTTGAAGCTACCAACAGATATCACAGCAAAATTTGGTCTAAGTAGCTATAATATGTCTGAAGTTATAGGCACAAGCACTTTCTGTTTGGACTGTGGTTCGGCATAATTGAACTTTTGATATACAAGGATGCTGGTTTTGAAAACGTAATATTGATGTCGTTAAAGGGGTTCCCCTTTTAAAGTACGCGATTAATGTGCGTTTTATTTCAAACATTTGTTTAACTTTCGTCATAAAATCGCCGATAGAATGCCATCGAAACAAAACAACGTACGTACGAGCAGCTATCTTCTTGACGAAACGTTGGTAACCGAGCTAAAAAAACACAAATTCCAACAAAATACAGCAACTTAATCCAATATTTGGCAATAATAGAAACCAAGAGGCGGAAACCGATAGACAGGACTCGCAATGATCAGAGGCAAATCTTTGTTTTAAAAAAAAATTTCACAAAATTTTGAGAAAATTGAAAGCTTGAACTTAGAATTAGATCTAAAAACTTTTGTGGCCTAAGGCAGACTATTTAGAATGTATACACTTTTAGGAATTTCAAAAATAGTTACATTAGCCATAATATTGGCTCGGCTGGAGTTGCAGTGGTTCGTCAGTCCGTCATAAGTTCGAAACGCCTTTGACAAAAGACATAAAACCTAGCTGTAGTCTGAACTTGAATCAGTTCCTCCCTTAAGATAGCGAAGATATCCACTAGGTGAAATGATATACAGTTAAACTTTTCAAAGCTACAGTCGATAAGTCGCTGGAAACACCGTTAAATGAAACGATCTGTTCAAGTAAGGCCAGTATCTCATTAAGCATCCGCACTTCATTTCCTTTTTTTAGTTTTCATAATGTAAAAGAGTTTGTTTTGCTACTTTCTATCAATGAGAGTGAAGACAACTAATGACTGCTGGTTTGATGACAAACATTGCAATACACTAATCCAGAACCGTTACGTATGTTGAAATAAAATTAATTGGGCAGATATTCATTTACCACAACTATGAAGATTCTGATTATTTCCAACAGCTGGTTCAATAGAGAGACTTACTAAAAAAGAAATACAATTTAGAACTATTTTAGCTAACCAGTGAACGCTACCTTAGTTACTATTTTTAGCGACTACTAAATTTAGCGATTTTGTCTGAAAAGGAATTAGCGAAAACTAGTTTTAACGATTTTAAGGATTTTTTCTGAACGTTTGTCAGACGATTCAATTGCATATTCAGGAATACAACAAAGTGTGTTGACCTATCAACACCAAAAGTAGCAGAAAAAATGTTAGTAAAGGGATTCTCGCCGCGGGTCCCTTCGAGACAGCCATATTCCCGGCGGCTGATAATGAAATAGAGGACGTAGAAATCGTGGAACATAACGACAATCAAGCATAACAAGAAACTGAAAACGACTCAGAAAAAACTTTGAAACGGATTTCAATGTGTTTTTAAATTGTTTCTTTCTTACGCGGATGGGAGGGGGTAAGGGGGTAGATACTTTGTTTTAGCGCTAACTAATTTTAGCAAGTACTAAATATTAGCGATTTTTTTTAAAAATCGCCGCTAACATTAGGAGCCGCCAAAAATAGTAATCTTAAGGTACTTCTTTTTTGGCGTCAGTACTGCTAATATGGAGCTGTTGGCGTGTCCAAAGCTCTGTTTGGTCTTCCGTGTTGCTATTTATAAGCAATCGCTCATTGTGTCTTCCACCAATATCATGTTTTTACCCGACACTGGTCCAGCCTGGAGTTTCCAGCTCCCTACTCCTCTTTATAGTCTTTGCTATAACTTTTGTCTTCATAGTTGTGCTGCCTCGAACCTATGATTTAAACAGTCCAATTTTCTCACCAAGCAGTAACACGTTGAATAAATTTAAATTGAAACACAAAAGTGGAAGCGAATACTTAATTGAAATTAAAATGAGCATTAATTGGCGCTTTCCTTCGATAGAGTTTTCAAAGTTTTTCAAACTATTTTAATCGTGTTTAAAGCCTATATTGTAGAGGTGATTGATTAAAATGAACTTTTTTGTGGATATTTAAGGGCTAACTGGTATATGTTTAAAGAATGTTCTTAAACGTTCTTATGCGTTTTTAAAACGAAAAAAATTTTTGTTTTAACTGCACCTTATATATTTAAAACTAATTGAAAAAACCCAATTTAAATTCTTGTAGTTGAAAACTGTTTTTAAAGATATATGTAATCAAAAGAGTATTATGAATTGTTCTCGTTTAAAAACATTTTTTGTAATTAAACATATACGAACATAAATTTTCAGCTAACCGTATACCGTGTCTCAGTTAAACATTAAAAAGCTATCTAAAAACTAGCTGAACCAATTTTAGTTGTTGACGCTTCGTTCCACTTGCTTTGCAGATAGGATATAAAATAGGTTAAAAAAGGAAACACGTACATTTTAAGTGAATTACAACTAACTCTTAAATACTTTAAAAATAGCAGTCACCTGGTAAATGTTATTCAGAAATAGTTTTAAATCTGTGTTAAAAATACTTTCAAAATAGACTTTACAAACAGTTTAAAATAGCTTCAGTTAAATTAAAAA
>JAOBYE010033011.1:0-22521 GCA_025403585.1 Parazoanthus swiftii | reverse complement strand
AAACTTGTTAGCCTAGGCTATCTCGGTGGTATCTCGGTACTTAGCCTAGGCTTATTTGTCTAGTGTAACCACAACTAATACTATAAGTAAACCTATGCTTATTGCTTAGGTGTTGAAAAGATACAGCGTGGAAAGTGATTTCCTCTTCTCTTTATGGTTAGCCTGTTTTCTGTTTTGAGTGTCAGTTATTTTTTCTGCGTTTTCTGCGTGACTAGTTTTAAGAAGGACAAGTTGTAATCTTGTTTTGGTCTTTTAGTTCACAAGAAAATCTGCAATTTCAGCTTGAAAACCCCTGTTGTGATCGACGAACTCTGGGTCTTTTATGATGTCAATCCTGTGCGAACTGAAGGATCACTGCAGTCCAAAGCGCAGTGTGTATTGCAAAGTGTTTGGATAAACCTCGGATTACACAGCACGAAATGGCAGATTTACATGCGCGTAATGCTTTCGTAAAGGCACCGTAAAGCAAGAATTTATGCACATTTACGCATTTTTAAACGCCGTCAAGTAAAGCTTTAAATACGAGCCCCTCGACGCAGCTTTGCGCTAACTGATCAATCTACGTAAAGCTAAGCTTTGTTAAGACGTAAAGGGAACTAAACTGCAACAAAAGGGCGTCTTCTCGGAAAGCGTAAAGTTACGATAAGTTTGTATAAATGTGCCTTTACGAGAGGCGTAAATTTTCGAAAAGGTTAAAAAAGGATTACTTTACGCAAGCGTAAAGCTATTAAAATTTTATAAATGTGTTTCTAGAGGAGCACAGTTTCGAAGAGTTGAAAAGGTGGCCTTTACGCAATCGTAAAGGCAGATTTAAATATAGCTTTACGAGAAACGTCAATTTTGGAAGAGTTTAAAGCTACTATACGCAATCGGAAAAAAGATTTTTAAAGAACAATGAAGTAGTGTTCTGTAAAACTACTTAAACTTGTGTTATGTGTCAACGGTAAAATTCCTCTTAAAGGGGACGCAATACATTAGTTAAGTTTCAAAATTGTATGCTTTTTAGCGCGGCCACGCAGATGCACGAGTCAATTAGTTGACCTGAATCACCCATGTGTTTCGTACAACTCCTTTAAAGCAAAATGTTAAACATAACTTATCCCGCCCCGAGTTAACACAAAGTTTCCGCATTATTTGCTCGGACTTCGTACAAAACCAAAGCAAAAACCTTTGACCCTGTCAGATCTCCTCTCCATTTCGCCTTCTCTGTTTCTTTACTCGCAATACTGAAGTTTAAAATTGTTTTTTAAAATATTTACATAGTTGCATTCCATGGGAATATAACAACAAACGAAATCAATAACATTTTATTTACAATGATTTTTTACTAAATACACTAAACTAACTTCTGATCTTTAAAAAACTTCTAAACGTACAACCGAACTAAACAAAGTATGATAAATGTATAAAAAGCTTTTTTGAAGCCATCTTCTTTCTGGTTGGAAGTCACGTTTACAAGAGTTAAAAACTCAGGGGACTGTAAGTTTGATTGTTGGCGCCTTCGCAATCCTCTTGGAGCCGGCACAGGTCGAGTGCCAAGATGCGTACTTGTACAGCTTGACTCGCTCAAGCTCTGCAGTGGTGTAGCAGGTACAACGCTCGAGGTATCAGAACTTAGTGTGGTCCCATGATCCATCAGTGGCCTCCCATTCAAAGGCCTTGCAGCCCAGCCAACTGGGTCTTCTGGTATAGGTCGGCTGGACGCAGCTGGGTGTTGCACTCTTGGCCGCCTTGCCATCCTGTTTCGCCTACTCAATGATTTCACAGATGCTTCGTCATGTTTGATCTTCAGATTTGCAAGTCTGCTCCTTTCCCAAGGAAGGCGTTTAACCCTGTATCCTGCCACTGCCAATTCCTCTTCATCTTCTGAGAGCTCACTTTAATTTAAAGTTCAGTGGAGTTAAAAGTGACAAAAATGAAGCTAGATACTATTAAGAGAGTCTGGATGGGGGGGGGGGGGGTGTGAATGTCAGTTGTCAGTTAAATTTTTGGTTAGTTGTCAGTAAAAAAGACTGTTAATGATTGACTTAAGGTCCTAAACTGCTTTTTTACAGGAGATATGCTTCAAATTTGAAATACAACCTTCATTTTCTTTACGTTCTTTAGTTTCTTCTCGATAATTATGAGTTAATTTGTTAATCATCCAAAGCAAGCAACGCATCTATAAGTTTCTTACAGGTCTTACAGGGTACCGTTAAACAAAATTACTATAATTTACTATTATAAAGCAACTGATATTCGCTTTCGAGCGCTCTGACTCGTACCCGCAACTCGCGGTATCTAGAATTCGTATTTATCGATATCCATTTTCGCGCGCTCTGATTGAATACCGTATCACGCGATATCCATGGCTGTTAGTTGATTTTGAGGCGGTAGTCAAAATGGCGTCGCGTTTCTCGTCAGTTACAGAAGAGGAAACGCTTGTTTTAAACGAAGAAAGATTCCAGCTAACAAGAAGAAGGTAGCAATGTTTCCATACCTTTCGCCATTCTGTAAAGCTTAAGTTCGTAGCTTCCCAGTCCATACTTAGAAGAAAGTTCATTCAATCCCAGAAATGCCACCAAATGTTTCTTTAGAGCCTCAACAGACTGCAAATCGGATGTTATGGGTATTCGACTTCTGTGGCGTTCAAACGCAGTGTCGGAACCAAGACGGTAGAAGCCAACAATCGCCTTAATCACACGATCATGTTACAATAGCGTGGAGGTCAAAACTGTTAATCATTAATCTTAACGGCTTTAGTATGAAAACATCTCTGTGCGGTACTTGTTTCGGTCTAAAACAATCTTAGCAGCATGAATATAGAACTAAGAAGGTGAAAGTAAAAGATTTAGACCTAAAAATGGTTATTTTTAGTGAATTTCAAATGAATAATAAAGCTAGACAAGCTAGTTGTGGACACCTAAAGATAAAGACAGAAGGGTTGAATGCTACAAAAAATGAGGTAAATACTGTTAAGACTGCCTACGTTAAGAGCAATAGAGCTAAATGCGCTAAAAAAAATCTAGTCAATCTATTTACATGTTGAAGAGATTGCAACAGTTACTATCATTGTCGAGTTGACCTGCCAGCTTTATTTTACTGTACGTATCTGGGCCTTGAAGGAGTGAAGATTTGGTAATTGTCGGATTTGTCTAATGGGTTTTGACCAGAGAAGTGGCCCTTGGTATCTTATAGAATGTTTACCATAGCATATAGTGTTAAATCGTGGCGTTTCGAAGTCGCTATTGCTTAGGTGATAGCGACTCAAACCCACACTGAGTAGGAAAAGCCTCTGCGCTCGGCCACGTTTTCTAAGAGGACAGTTTCCCCCAAAAAGATAACAAATACCATTTAGAGCACAAGAGAAAATACTGTATGCGGCAGTCGTGGGGTAGCAAAAAAAATAGATATGTAATAAGCAAATAAATGAAATAAATATAATATAAAAAGAATGAAAAAAAATATATAAACAGAAAGTAGTGCTTCTGTGTGCAAAATATTGGTTGTAGAATTGTATTACAAACTAATCTCTTGGCCATCTGTGAGCTCCAGACACTCGGCACCCCCCTCCTGGTTTCTGTTGAGGCCGAATCTTTTGCTCTTCTCTAAGGCCCGCCCCTTTTTTTAGGGCTTTTAGCAAGTCGTTCTTCCCTCCATTCGCTTTAATGGCCTCCTTTAGTGATGGCTAAACACTTTGGCTCAGGTAGTTTCTGCAGGCTTGGTCGAGTACAACATGTTTTCGCCATTTCCAGGACATTGAGTCCTCTATAGCGTGTTTCTACACTATCATGGAGGTGTCTTAACTAAGTTGTGTCACGGACATTCAGTGTGGGTTCGAGTCTCGTCAGCTCATCTATGTGCGTTCTTATAATCACGTGTTGTTTCCCGTATCTCTCCTTTAACAAGTTCAACGCACCTTTGCACCCTTCCAAATACTCCCTTAAGCAGGTAAACTTGCCAATAAACGACAGGGCAATGTTCTTATCAGTGGCACTTTCAAAATAATAAACTCTTGCCATTCGCAGATCTTACCCGAGAACTTTTTTATCTCTACTTTCGGCAACCTTTCATTTCGTACCTGACCAGTGCTTGGTATGGCGGCTGGTGAAACAGAAACATTCTGTTGGACTTTCGCTGCTTCTGGTATTGGGAGTTACGTGTGTGTTACCTCACCAAAAGATCCCTTGGAGAACTGTCCAGCTTCTCTATTGACTTTTGCTGATTCGACAACACCAGTATGTTTGCACGGTTGAGAGAGCGGCAGCGGCATTGCATTGGGTATCTTTATTTCGCCTGGTTTTTATTAACTACCATGGTTGTTGGGGTAGATTAATCAATTGTCTTATTTCAAAACATTACATTCGTGTTTTTTTTTACTAAAACAAAACTGTAGAAAAATATACTTTTGAATGTTACAACAAGTAGATTTAAAAGGGTTTTTCTTCTGAACACACATCTTAAAATCTTGTAACAATTGGGTTTTCGTTGTAAACGGATTCATACCGTACACAAGTTTTAGTTTTGATGATTTTTACTTGGCAGAGTAATGTAATTAGCACATGCAGTGACAGTACTTTATTTTGTGTACTTGTCTTGCAAGCCATTAAACAGAGTTCTTCACGGTCGATGTAGAAAGAACTGAAGGAAAGACTGAAGATCTAAAACCAGTGAACACATTCTTGTTTTATACAGTTCAAGTTGTTCACATGTAGTCCTTTGGTAGTGGCATCGGAGACAAGGGTACAGACTTTATTGTGGATACATGTATTTCTTCATCTGCCTGCATTTCTGCAATGATACCTTACTCCCTCGAGTTTTACTCAGCTCCGTTGATCTACGGGGAACAAGTTTTGATTGCAGTCATTTGATAATCGTAATAGCTTTTAGTCGCTGTGAGAGCAATACCCATACAGATTGTAATGATAATTTTCAGTTACAAACTTGTGAAGGTGTGGCTACCGAAATCTGGATCATTCTTTTTTTTCCGGGTTTCTTTGTTTGAATGACCCGAATTACAAACTGATAAATTATGATTTAAAAGTTAAGTTTACGACAGAAATCACAATATTTATTTGCAGCGTTGGTCTTGGGCCTATGGACCTTGTGCCGAAACAAGAGATTTTACTCTTTCGCTCTTGTTTTGTGTGGACCCTATAATATTCTATGAATCCCTACACATAGTTGCTCCACACATAGTGAATAAAGGGTCGATTGTCTTGTTAAGTTTCTGTAATGTCATGGTAACGTATGCGAGTCTGTGATAGCTCTGCCTGTCTAACGAGACGACAGTACTAAAGATAAAACAGGAACACTTCAAACAGTGGCTCATGTACTTCTTTAAGAGTTCCTTAAAATTGCAAAAGTGGAGATTCTTTTGGTACAAGTGCGATTTTGTTATTCTCCTGATCATTTTAAATAAATTTTCCTGTCGGTATATACTAGAACCGAGACCACTGCACAAAATCTTTCTCAGAGTTCTCTTCAGGAAGAAACATTAACTTATGAACTCAACATTCACTGCTCTGTTTCTCAAGACACTTAATGTGCTTCCCTCTGGTTTATGACAAAGGAATAAAGTAGCAGCTTCAATAAGAGTTTTTGGTATTTATACAGAACTTCTAACTCTTGTTTTTCTTTCCACAAGCCTTTTCAAAACTTCATGCCTTCGGATAAGACAATCCGTGTTTCCTGCACAAGCACGATTTTCTGGCCCTTGCTTGCTTTACCAAAGATGGCTTTAAGTTTTCAGACTTCTTGAGTATGGTTTTATGTTTGGGTACAATTCCCCAATTCCACGGAAGCTTCTGCCAGTGTTTTGTTGCACACTTGTTTGGCAGTACTTAATTTGGTGTACATGTACTTGTCTTGCAAACCATTAAACTGAGTCCTGTACGGTCGATGTAAAAAGTACTGAAGGAAAGAAAGATCTAAAACCAGTAAACACATTCTTGTTTCATACAGTTCAAGTTGAACCACTTTTAGTGGACACAAGTTTTGGTTGCAGCTATTTGATAATCGTAATATCCTTTTAGTCGCTGTGGCAGCAATACCCATACAGATTGTAATGGTAATTTCCAGTAACAAACTTGTGAAGGTGTGGCTACCGAAATCTGGATCATTTTTTTCTTTTCCGGGTTTATTTGTTTGAATGACTCGAATTACAAACTAAATTATGATTTTAAAGTTAGGTTTACGACAAAAATCACAATAACAGTGTTACTTGCTGGAGATTTTCTTCTCTAAAATTGTCTGCTTCAATAACAGTTTTTGGCGTTTATACAGAACTTCTAACTCTTGTTTTTTTTCAACAAATCTTTTCAAAACTTCATGCCTGCGGATAAGACAATCTGTGTTTCCACGTGTTTCCTGCACAAACACGATTTTCTGTCCCTTCCTTGTTTACCAAAGATGGCTTTCAGTTTTCAGACTTCTTGAGTAAGATTTTTATGTTTGGGTGCAGTTCCCCTGATTTCATGGAAGCTTCTGCCAGTGTTTTATTGCGCACATGTTTTGCGTGACGAATGTACTGCCTTTGTGAGATTCGTTGTTTGACTACATCGTTCTGGTTTCCTGGAGGAATGCCTGCTTGGTCTGTTCAATAGTGTTAAAGAACTTGGCTGTCCGGCAGACAAATCACCACTTTTTGTAAGAAGACCAAACAAACATCATCATCATCATCATCATCATTCTTTATTAGTGGAGTTAAATTCTATACATTTTTGCTAGCCCGCAGATAGCATTAAAACTAATCGGGGCGGGTAGCTTGAAAATAATATAAATACTTGTTATGTTATACTATACTGCTGCAAAACTCTAATTCAATTGGAAAAAAATAAATAAATACAAACAGCACACGAAGTTCACTTATCGGCTTGCTCTTTTACCTCTTCTGCCCACTTTCCAGGAGGACTGCCTGGTACTCGTGCGTTTCTTTAATATGGTGCTCCACACGGGTAAGACTTTTAAAGCCAACTCGGCTTTGCTGGCACAGTGGGCAGTGATACAAATTTGAAGCCCTTTTAGATTTAAGTGGGTTTTTCTTGTAAACACACATCTTAAAATCTTGTAATAACAGGAGTTTTCGTTGTAAACGGATTCAAACCGTACACAAGTTTAGGTTTTGATGTTTTTTGATTGGCAGAGTAATGTAATCAGCACATGCAGTGGCGGAACTTATATTGGTGTACTTGTCTTACAAACCATTAAACCGAGTTATGTACGGTCGATGTAGAAAGTACTGAAGAAAAGAAAGATCGAAAACCAGTGAACATTTCTTGTTTTATACAATTCAAGTTTTACCTCTTTTTGTGGACACAAGTTTTGGTTGCAGCTATTTGATAATCGTAATAGCTCTTAGTCGCTGCGGCAGCAATACCCATACAGATTGTAATGATAATTTCCAGTAACAAACTTGTGAAGGTGTGGCTACCGAAATCTGGATTATGCTTTTCTTTTCCGGGCTTCTTTGCTTGAATGATCATGACCCGAATTACAAACTAATAAATTATGTTTTACAAGTTACGTTTACGACAAAAATTACAATTCCGACCACGGATAGGCAGGCCCTAAGTTACCATGAAATTACATTAGCTGATCACATATCAAAACAAAACTCCATAAGAGATAAAATTGTATGGATATTTTTACAACATGCTCTTGACAAATACATAAAAAAACAGCTAGAGAGCACATCCTAACTTCAAACATAATTTCTATTCACAATTTTAAATGGATATCTACATCTATACATTAGTTTTTGGCAAAACTATGCTTTATCTTAGCAACAAAAAGCTTCCTCTTTCTTTTTTTCTGCCGCTGTCAGAACGGATTAGATCCTCGTGGATTATGACCCCCTCTGCGCATTTGGACCCCCTAAAAACTTCTTAAAAACTGAGACATCAACTTTTGAGTACATTACGAATTTTTCCTCTTGAACATGTCAAGCAGAAAAAAAAGTCGTGCAAGATTTCGAAAGCGGACGTGCTAATGCCCAAATGGACCTTTGCTACAGAGAGTTAACGTCAACAAAAATTGTGGCGAAGATCTTCTCGGGCGTGGGAATATTCATGGAAATTCATAGTGGTGTGTCTGTTAGTGAACTCAGTTCTGATCCTGAAGTGGAAGGCACTAAACGTGCATTTGTAGGTGTACTGTTTAATGAAGGTTCCGGACGCCGTACCGTCCACCCCACCGGATCATCTTGGATAGGCCGGCAAGAGTTGTTTACATTAGGGGTGAGTGGCACAGCAGGGTTCAGTATTTGCCTTTTCTTAGTTTTTACGAACGTCTTCTCCAAATCTTGCTTGTTAATGATCAAACGTGACCTTTCCCACGGCAGATGCATTACCCAGTATCTGGACAAGATGTTAAAACCCTCGTCTTCTGAGAGTTCACTTTCATCCGAACTTGTGTATTCTGGCAGCAGTACTTTTCTTCTTGCAGGAATTATTTTGCTTAACACTAACCCTAACTAAAAGTACGTGTCCCACCATTTTATAGTAATACCTTTACTTAAGTAATCTTTTCAAACTGCACAACGTTGCCAAACGATACTTCCAATTATCCAATATTAACTGAAACTGACAACAAAAAATACTTTAATCCCGAAAGTAATGCCTTTAAACTTTCCTGACTCCCCCTTCACTAGTTATTTTTTGTTCTTCCAATATATTTTGGAAATGGTGTACCAACAATGCTGAGAAACCTTGAAACTTAGCCATGCTCCTGTCCACTTCGCATGATTTTAAATTTCACGCAGTCGAACTATTTGCACCACTGCCCTTTCCTTTTAACGGTATTAATCTCCTCATGCTTATATGAATGAGATCCTCGATGTCATAAAGCTCGGGAAAGTAGATCCTTGGTAAGGGCTCCTTGTCGACTGTGTCCCTAAAATAGCGCGAAAGAGCTCTTAGTGTCTGACGCATACAGGGAAACATGGTTACTATTTGCACGATGATTTGCTGGTAGCACATCCAAGTTTAGTATCATCATTTGGTCATCTAAAGCCGAGTTTGGTAATCTACCTTGCTGTGATCCTGGTGATGCGTCATCCAATGGTGATAAATTCTGAAAGGGTACACCAACAGTTGAGGAAGGTAGTTGTGGATTACTGCTGCTGGACACAGCCGATGTGTCCATCTGTTCCTGGCTGTTACTCTTGGAAACAGGCAACGTACTTGTTGAATGCTGGTGAGTACTGCTGTAAACTGGTGGTACGAGTTTTTCCAAGAATCAGTCATTTTACAGTTTAAGATAGTGCTCCCCTTCGCTCTCTGCGAAATGCCCGATGGTGAAACTACAAATAGGGGTGGATTCCTGTGAATTAATGACGTGTAATGACGTTGGTTGCCATAGGCCCAAGAGAAGAAATAACGATAAACTCGACGTTGTAAAGGTCGGCGGCGGCCTGTGGAGCGAGGTGATCACCCTATGTACCATTTCGTGCCATAGCTTGTGGATATGCGTTGTTACACTTTTCGTCAAAGAGTTGTTACATTTTGACTCAAAAAATTATTACATTTCGCGTTTAGAAGTTGTTACATTTTGCGTCAATTGTTGCATTTTGCCGCGTAACATGCACGATCTTCTTTTATGCAAGTGAGCTTGCATCTCCTGGCTGAAACTATGAACAAAAGGTCGAGTTTTATCATAAACAGGACAAGACCTAACATTGGTAGTGAATATTTCCGCCTGTTACATAATGAAGACGTAAGAACTTCCCCAGTATCAACTGAGATTGCAAAAACAACGCCACTCTGAGATGTAAATCCTCTCTTTGCCTCAGTTCTATCAAAACTGACGGCAACATCGATTATATCATCATCACCTCCTGTTGCTTCACCACCTTCCTGCAAAAGCTTTTCCCTCAGACAGCTTGCTGCTTTACTCATTTCTTCTTCTGCCTCATCCTCTTGTGCAGCGAGAATGTTCTCCAGTTGTTCATAATATGCTGTCTTGGACATGCAAGGCATATTCATTATACTGCAGAATAATGCAAGTCCTTCATAACCACCCCCAGTCTCAATCGAATGATAAACGGCTCTTCGGTTGACATCATGTGATGTCTCCTTTTTGTCACCGAGGTGGATGTTTTTACTGGGGTTGACTCATGGCATCTACTGCATTCCAGGTCGAGCTCAACTTTAAAACCAGCCTTGCCAGATGGGTACTCATTCAGTATCAAAGTTCCCGAGAAAACAATTTGTGACCAGGCATCAGATTATTATGAACCACCAAAATATACACAAAATCAAGATATGCAAATTAGCTCTCATCTTCAATCACATATGACATTCATGTCAACATAAAGTGCTCACCGACAAAATGAAAGATGTTCAAACCTGTTAAAAAATATAAGTAAGATTTAAATGCGTTTCCAAAAAGCAGTGTAGTTCTATAAACATGTAGCTATTGGTTTTATTCCATCGATTATATTTGACGACGTTGCTTTCTTGCCAGTAGCATCAAAAGTGGGGAACTATTTTTCTCTAAAGGGTGTGAAACTGGCTTGGACCGGTCTACAAACCGCTCTTGCACAAAGGCCTGGAATTGCTCTTCTCCTCTCTTCTTTGCATTCCTTACAGTTGCAACAACAGCATCATCAATGATATCTTTCGTGTGTATCGCCATCAGATTGTTGCTCTCTTCTGTGAATGGATTTCCAAGTTCCTCAAAATATGATACTGTGTTATCAACATCATTATGAAATACAGACTGCACACCAGGTTTCTGTTCATGGTGGTCATGCTCTTCATATGTAAGGCTTCCCTCGAACACCTCTATCATTCGTGCCAACTCGGGACCCGCTACCATCCATCGTCTAAGAGCTGAAGGGTTTTCAGTCAGTCCTACCGCGCCACCTTGACCTTTAACTAAGGCATTCACTTGCTCATGGGCATGGTCTAATGCTATGGCGGAAAAAGCTCTGCAGCTCTTGTGCACCGCAAGTGCGCCATAACTGAAGTGCTTGTAGACGTGTGGGTGCTTGGACAACAGGACATTTATAACACTGAACAAAATATTGAGTCTCGTTAAAAACAAGATAAATGTTTGTAATATATCTTATGTGATACGCAAGTTATTTCCTGTCAAGACATGGAGCCCATGAGGGAAGTTTGCGGTAGTGGTGGGGAGGGGGGGAGGGAGTAATCTCCATGAGATTTGGTGGTTATGTGCCTTTACTTTCTTGAAATCCTAATCCTGTTTCAGACCAGAATTTGGTGATTTTTGATACCCCGTACTATAACAGCTGGGAAATCTATACTCTGTCTCAGACTAACGTAACATAACAGTTTATTTAAAGTGGGTAAATACGCTTAGCTGAAAAGCTAGTTTACAGGTATCCCACCGAAAACACACATATAAATGAAACATAACACCGCCACTTCTGCTCACCATGAAAAAAGCTGACAAAAGTTCCAATTTCAACAGTTCCGTTGGAAAACTTTTTGCTTGATGAAATGTGAGGCCAGTGTCTGTGTACTTATTCCAAACTACTGAGACGCCTCGAGATGCTTGTTGAAACTTTTGTTAAGCGGCGGACAGGTAAGCAGTACATTACTTTACTGAATAAATGGCAATACAAAAGACCATATTTAAATACAATAGTTTCAACAGCAACGATGATATTCGATAACAAAACATGCCAACAATGCTCGAAACACTGAAAAATGTATTCTTACAATGAAGAAGCATAACCAAGCAATCACATTGCCCTTAACTGTTCCTCTCATCTTCTTACACAGTGAATAAAATGAAGTTGTTCCAACCCATTTAGTTAGCTTGCAATCTAGTGAGTTAGAAAAAGGATCAAGGAAACGAAGCCAAGTAGTCTCACCACCCTTATAAGTTTCTCATTTATTTTTACAGAATGCACCCGTAAAAATGGTGAACAAACAAACAGCACGCGGAGTTCGTTTATCAGCTTGCAATCTAGTGGCTATTTACTCTAACCTTATGTCTATCCAATTTCCAGGAGGACTGCCTGGTCCTCGTGGGTTTCTTTAACATGGCTTTTCACATGGCGACCTCGCATTCTTCCAGGTCCATTTTGTCCTCCAGAAAAAAAGAGACGATCGAAGTTAGTCCTCGTTGGTCTGTCTAACATGTCTCTTTAACCTTGACAGTCTTTTGAATCCAACTCGGCCTTGCTGGCACAGTGAAGTTTTAGCAACGCTAGCCCTCTGAGCCGTTCTTCTGTCATTGTTGAGCGTGTCCATAATTTGAGAAGGCGGAGGGCTGAGAACGAGCGCTCACAGGACACACTACCAACTGGAGTGGTTAGGAAAATCACGAAAACTTTATGAAGTGCTGGGTACGCTTCAGAATTGCAGTTGGAAAGAGCTGAATTGATGGAGGAAGGCTTGTCTTCATTCCGCACTACTTCATAGCTCTTTATCCACTTTCTTACTTCTGGTCACAGGCTAATTTTCTCAGTGAAGGTGAGGAATTTTCCTTAATACGACTCAATTTCATCCACATGGCAGTTGGTCAGCTTAGACAAATCAGCAGGGATCAAGTTTTGAGCTGAGAGGAGGCCTTCGTGCTCATCTGAAAACCTTGTTTCGAGCTCTGTAACTACATGATCGATGAAAGGGTAGTATACGTTCACTCTGTAGTAGTCAGATGGCATTTGATGACAATGATCAGTTGGTTTTTGGTTGTACGGGGCTTGATCATGGTAACACCCACAGATTCAGCAAGCTGCTCAGCCCTGCTCCACATATTCGTCCAATTGTCACCACTCCTCGCATCTCTGATGCATTCTCTTGCCGACGCCACATCTCTATAAGCAGCTGCAAGGTTGCAATCCTTGGCTTATAAACTCTTCGTAACAGGTGCAAGGTAACTGAGAATCGCCTGTGTTACTGCCAGCGCAGCTATAAACTGTGGATCTTCAAGCATTCGTACATGTCCATTTGCGTCCGAGCGAGTATCCCCTGTGCTAGCTTCGCTGATGCTTTCTAGTGCTTCAAGAACTGTCGAATACTTTGCCATGAGTGCTGACAACGTTGTCACTCTTGCTGACCAGCGTGTAGGGCAAAACGTCGGCACAGTCTCCTAGCACCTTCCTGCAACGCTTTCCCCGCTTCATCTAGCTCGCCATCACCAATATCTACCAGTTGGCTTAGCTCCTCAGTTTTGGAAGATTCATTAGCAGCTGCCACATCAAGAAAAATTTCCTTCCGTTCAGCACTGCCCCCCCCCCCCCCAAAAAAAAACCAAGTGAGCTTACTTATATTGTCGAAAAGGTTTCGGACGGATGGCACACATTTGCAGCCACTTGCAATGGCTAAATTCAAAACATGTGATCTACAGTGTACATAAACTGCATTGGGGTACTGAGCCGCCACCTTTGCTTGTACACCATTCCTGCTGGAGCTCATAACGGACGCACCATCATACCCTTGTCCCACTAGATTGTTCATGTCCATCCCCCAACTCTTCAGTGTTGTCATCAAGGCATTGGTGATCGTCTCCGCATCCATTTGCTTAACTTTGATAAAGCCCAGGAATTCCTCACTCACTTCATTAGATTTGTTTACAAATCGAGCACAGAGACTAACTTGCTCAATTGCCGAGCAATCCTGGGTCTCATCGGCCATTATGCTCCAGTATTTCGGAATGGCCGACAGAATCTTCTCCCTTAATGACTTCCTCGCACAATCCAATTATTTCATTCTGAATACGAGGGGAAGTGAACTTCGCGTTTTCAGGCGCATATTTCAAGTGAGCGCTAAGCTCCTGATCAAATCGTGATTTCCAATTTATGAAGAAAGAAAAAATTCCATCTTCTTGTAAGGTGTGGTCAAAGCTATTCCCCTTTTGCCCAAGGAGATAACAACGTCAATTATAGACAAAATGCCTTTCTTAACTCGCAGCTGTTCTGCTCGCTGCCTCTGAAGAGCAGAAGCAACATCTTTGCCAGGTTGGCGAGTTTTCAAGAAGTTCACTGCCTTTTCTTCTGCTGTTTGGTGGCCTTCACTTTTCATGTGTTGGTCGAGGTAGTTCTCTTTTTTACCGACAGTTTTCTTCCAGTTTTTGAAACCAGTTGAAGCAAAGGGTGATTCATTTGGTGCCCGGGTATTGCAACTTAAAAGGGTTGAACTGCTGTTGCCAAAGCACAAGCATGGTTTGCAAAATGCAGCATCGTTCTTTAGGCTATACAGTAACCATGGCCTGCCAGTCATCCAGTTAACATTAAGTCTTCTCCCGGAAGTGACAGGGTATTTAAAGTCACGAGGCGGTTTGAAATTTTGGGACAAAAGTGCCAGCTTCTCATCTTCTGATAAAGCCCTTCCAGTGTAGTGTGCTGGGTCCGAAGAGATGGCAATAGCATGCATGTTGAGTTGATTGGTTCTCTTGGGGAAGCTCTTTATTCAGTTCTGAAGGAGGGGCCGAACTAGAGCCGGAGGTTTTTGTTCCCAGTATCGCTACACTTTCTTGCTCGTTAACAGGTTCTGAAGCTTGGCTAAAAATCGATATATAGACAGCTGTTTTCATATAATGATACAACATCATATTCAGAAGGTTTTTGTAATGATCCGCGAAAGAAGGAAAGGAGCTAGCGCCAAAAAAAAAATAAAAAGGCGATTTTTTGGGCAAATTAAGTACTGTGTTGTGATTAGTTGAAAAACGAAACTTCGCAATTAATGCAAAAAATAATTATATCTCGTTGCCCTTTTTGCTTATTAATTATTTACTAGATCCCCCACAGGTAACTAGAGGCCAAAGATGAAATAAATCGTATGCATCACGAAGATGTTTTAAGACGAGGGGCTTCGTTGTTATGTCTAAACAAGAGGCTACGCCGTAGCCTGACTCGAGCCGGTCTGCCGTATACCTGGTGGGTACGTTAAACGGTACGGAGTGTCTAAGTCTGGAGATAATGCCAACGATTTTGCTTATTTTCAGGGCTATAAAATCGACGTGGGCTTTCCAGCTTGGGTGCTTTGTCAATTAATACCCCTAGGTATTTAACATGCTGTTTGCATTCGAGTGGAATCAAACATTGGTGGTTACTGATGCACAAGTTTTTTCTGCGAAGGGTGAAAGATGACGTAATTTGATTTTTTGGTATTTAGCGTGAGCTTATTAGCGATAAGCCAATCTGACACTTTAGCTAATTCTCTATTCAATACAGTTTCAAGGGACTTAATGTTTTTATCAGCGTATAGCAAGTTTGTTTCGTCAGCAAAAAGGAAGAATTTGAGAATGTTAGATGAGTGACAAATATCATTCATATATATCAGGAAGAGAAGAGGCCCCAGAACTGATCCTTGAGGAACCCCACATAATGTTTCTTGTTTTTCTGATACTCTGTTCTTAACTTCGGTTGTTTGATAGCGACCTTTAAGGTAGGAGGCAAACCAATGATTGACAATTCCTCTTATACCGTAAAAGTTAAGCTTGTTTAAAAGAATGTCATGGTTGACGGTGTCGAACACCTTGCTTAAATCAATAAAGACTCCACCAGAAAATAGTTTCTTGTCCATGTTGACAATATCGAGAATTGCATGCTTGGTTGAGTGGTTTGTACGAAAACCGTATTGCGAATCACAAATTATGTTGTCCTTATCTAAAAATGACTTAAGCCGTTTATACATCAACCTTTCGACTGATAAAAGAGAAATTGGACGATAATTTGTTCGGTCATTTTCATCGCCTGATTTAAAGATTGGTATGGTTTTGGTAAGTTTAAGTTTTTGAGGATATTTTCCTTTTTCGATCGAAATGTTAAAAATCTCAGCCAGGGGGACGCAAAGTATGTGTTTTGAGCATTTTAAGATGCGGATAGGGCACGAATATAAGCCGTGAGATTTATTTGTAGGTAGGGTAATTATTTCTGTGATAATTTCGGTGGATTCGATTGGGTGAAAAACAAATGATCCACATTGATTAGAATTAGATTGATCATAAGCTCTGTTGAGGTAGTCCGAAAAGTGTTTCTCTGAATGTGGTAGTTTTGCGGCAAGGCGAGATCCGCACGAGGCAAAATATGAATTTAACAAAATGGCAATTTTTTGAGGACTATGAATCAAGGGTGAATCGTAATCAGCTCTTAGTGCGTTTATGGATTTACGCGAACCTTTCCCGCGACCGAGTAAATCACGAATCCCTTCCCATGTCTTTTTCATGTTAGTAACGTTATCATAGAAAAAACGATTGATAATACAGTGTTTTGCTTAGGCTTGTTAGGGCTAAGATACGATTTCTATAAAACTTATATCTTTGTTTTAAATAATTCATTCTTTTTTCTATTGCTGTCTTGATACCTTTTGTTATCCAAGGTTTGGAAAATTGTTTTGCCATTCTATTGGATATATATTTTAAAGGCGCGTGTTTCTTAACAAGGGAATTTAGTTTATTGTAAAACGCACGTAACTATTTTTCCTTTTGACGCGGTGGGAACTCTTCGCCACTTTGTCGTGAGATTTTAGTAAATTTTAATGCATTTTCTGACGGAATTGCAATTTTTGGTTTATTTTTCACATTTTCATCGGACTTCCCTTTCTGTGATTTTATATATTATTTGATTCGTGTACTTTTTGGACATGATCACGTGAGCAGCTACAAATAATTGACTCAATATACTAACTACTTATTAACCGAGCGCTAGGTCTGTACCGAGAAATCTCAGCCCGAGGTCTTTTTGTACATACCGAGCCGTTGGCGAATACCCTGTCTCAAAATTCCTAAAATTTACATAACTGATTAGTGATATGAAATCATTTGCACTCATTTATATTATTCGTGACTCTAGCAGTATACTAAGTGTTATGCTCTTCTAAATCGCTAACAACTATCAACAGTTGCTATTAGTATGTACAAGCTGTAATGCCAAGACTCTTTGGTGCGAATAAAACACTAACCAACAAACTGAAGTCGAACTCAAGTCATCAAGAGTTTTTTTAAAGTTCAAAGTTCTCATCGCTACTTAACCCGGGAGAAGACACCCAGTGTTTGTAAAGACATAATTGCAAATTTCAAATAGTAAAAGGCCAGGTTGAACTTATTTTGCAGCAACTTATGGTCATTCACGAACTGGCATGGCTTCGAAAGTTTGATTTCACAAACACGTTTTTAGTCCTCGTCGTCACTTTCGATTACAAAGCGACGTCGTTTTTCTTGGTTAATGGTGACTGGGCCATTAAAAATCTGGAAACTGCACCTAGATACGCTGTGGACTCCATGAAGAATGCAGAAGCTTCAGCAGTGGCGGTGGAACCTGAATTGTGGTGAAACAAGTGGAAAGAGAGCGTTGTCACTGACAGCGACAGGTGTGGGAAAATAGGCTGAAACAGGCTCCTGGTTGAAAACTGGCAGCTGCAGGTACAATTTGACGCTGATAAACTGAGAGTAAAAACATATCTCTTTGAGGTTTTTCGGCAGCCGTTTTGTTGGATCGAAGAGGGTTGGGCTCAGTTGGGCGACAAAATTCCCCGGCAAAATTCCTCAATTCACTCGGCGAGAGCTCCTTGATGTCACTCATGTTTAGTTACACGTTTTTTTGTTTCAGGTTTTTACAAATAATCTTATTATATAGCTGTCATAAAAAAAAATAAACACGAATTTCGCGCGCCGGAAAAAACAAGAACAAAGTTGAAAAGCTCCCGGTCCGGATACGGAAAACGGGACCGTGGTCGGGATACGGGATCTCAGGACCGCGCGCGGACCAATCAAAATGCAGGAAGTTACTTAGCCATATAATAATATTAGTTATCGGACCCACCGTGAAATCGAAAATATAGGTACTACTTTTCTTTTGCGCCATATATGGGGTAGGAATTCTACGCGCAATTCTTAAGGCGACTTCATTATTGAATAATAATAATAATAATAATAATTTGTAGGATTCCTAACGCCCCCTGTGGTTTTTCCTACATGAGACTACACGAGGATAATCACTAGTTATTACTAGTGGATAACCTTTAGCATTGTGATGGGGGACTGGCGTCACTCGCTCATGGGCTCACTAATAGGTTCACTCCCGTGTGAACTTTGTTTACATGTTGATGTTATCCTACTGATGTTGCCAGCTGTTTCTTTGGCACTGATCAAGTTTGTTTTGTTTTTGTTTTGCTAATAACTACAACGATCTCCTTGTCCTTTCGTGGGCTACTACGAGTCTGGCGCTTTATTATTGCGAGTTTCAGATTTCTTTGTCGAGCCTAAACAAACCCAGCCATGAAAGCTTTGGTTTAATATTATCGAGAATCAGCAAGGCAGGATTAGACATAGATTTTTTGTAAGCATACAACTTAAATCCACGAGTTGCATTAGCTTTGGTTTGATTAAATAATACGTTGCGTATTATTGATTGAAAATAGAGAATAAATACTAAACAATTGCAGCCCACGTTTAGTAGCAACCAGTTTTACCTGCCATCTCGACACAAGCAAACGAATTGTTGTTTATCAAGACGGGTTTTCGGGCACTAGCATTGATACACGGGTGTATGAGACATAAGTGAATTAACATGCCTGTGCTAATGGCTGGCGTATCGATGAGAAAGGTCTTTACACGCCACCCTAGTGTAATGTAACACCGGAGAAGTGTTGCGTGACGACCCCAAGGACCGCGGGCGGCACTAGAGACACTACGTATACGGCTTGAGTCGTCCCATGAGTCGAATAAGGAGTTTTGGAATAATAATCGGATTTTAAAATAATTTCGGGATTCATATAATTCATTCTCTGGATAATCTTCATAATTCATTATTCCTTTAAAATTGAACCCAATAATTCATTATTCCCAACCATTTTACAGCCATAATTCATAATTCATCTTCCACCCCCGACTGTGAATGGCGAAGTCCCTGTTGGGCAGGATCTCGATCTCCTTCCCTAATTCCTTGTATTTCTTCTGCTCTTTCTCCAGCCTTTCTTTAACATCGTTCCTCGATCTCTCTTTTTCATCTCTCAATCTCTGGATCTCCATTGTTGATACTTTTTCTTCGTGTCGAACATCTTCCAACTCGGTCACGAGTTTGACCAGGCTTTCTTCAGTGAGGCATCTCTTAGATTCAACCACCCTCTTCATTTCCTCCACTTTATCTTCTCTCTCTTCGTTTAGATGCCTTTCCCTCTCCAACGCTTGCTGGAGCTCGGCCACTCTCTTCGTTTAGATGATGTGCGGCCTCCAGCGCTCGCTGGAGCTCGGCCACTCTCTCTTTGATATTAAAAGTAGACATTACTTCCTGCTAGGTAACTATCAGCTATAAAACCGATTTGATTATACTTTTCGTCAACATTCAGTTGCAAGCCCGCAATATTTACAAGCATTATTTAGATATAAGCAATTTTAAATTTGCAAATAGTATGCTATGCTCTTAATAAAGATTAGTCAACCTCTAAATCTCTTGAAATGGATATCTACCGGTACTTCCCTTTATCCTCTGCAAGTTTTTGCAGTCTGAGTTTCCGGATATTGTTGTCTTGTTGAGGGGCACTGTAGGTTTCAGCAAAGGAGTCCCTACCACTGTTTTTTAGTCTAGCTGAACTCTACCTACTTTGAACAGAAAAGTGTCATTTAGCTGGTGACATACTTTATGCAAACTATGCAAACTTTTGCATATATTTCAACAGCTTGCACAATTATTTCATGTAAGTGGGGGTCGAAACGGCTTCTTATTTGTATCAATTGTAATACATGGGAAGATTAACTTCACTCATACCAGTTGCATTGAAAAATCCTCGGTAGTTTAATACATTCAAAGTGAATCCAAAATCATACCATGGTTATCTTTCCTGCTGTGCCCCCGATGTAGTATAACTTGCAGTTCTTTCTGCCAAGTGAAGCCTTGGATGACTTTGGCACACATATAGTAGCGGAATAGGGTAGTGATCTGCCCTAGCAGTGCTCCTAGGATGGGGGGGGGGGGGCAACTCTCGGAGGAATGACTTCAGGTGTAAACTTGACCGAACAAGGACTCTCTGAATGATTTCTGCCACAGTTCACCTCCAATAGCGTTGTAAATGATAAAGCTATAAACAGAAGTAAAGCCACCTTTATTACTTGCATAAGAGTGTTTTTCTACATTTTCAAAGGAATAAAAACCATTCATTTCTAGGTTGAGATCATGGGGAAGCCATGTCTCGACCAGAGTCACAAAATGAATTCTGCTGGAATTATTTTCCGTTACCTCTTCAACATTTTCAGTGCTCTTCAAACCGTTTTATCCAATTACAGAAAACTATGCTACCTATATACTTATCAAACAAGGAAGCGAAAAACGCATGTCTTTTAAAATACACTAACCATCCTTGCTTGAACTGCTGTCATCCACGTCAAAAGAATTTGCAACGGCTTCAGCATGCGAGTCGCGTTCGATTCTTTCGTTCATCTTTTCGTCGTAATAACGATCTTTTAAGATCGTTAAAATGGTGTTTATAATACTGAGAGCTGGAGAGAAACAGTTTGCAGTGGCCACATTTGGAGAAAAGAAATGGTTAGTTTGTAGCAAAAAATTCTTGCATAGATCGCACCTGTTTCTACTGCAATTAGAGCAGCCCGTTTGTGAATTTTGTATGGTTGGATTTCTTGGTATTTTTTTGGTTTGCTCAGATGTTCGTTGAGCGATTTGCATTTGTGGTGCGCCGATATAATTGACCCTTCTGGAAACATTTTTTTTTTTTATACCGGGCGAGCTATATAGAATACCTATGTTGTCCCTCATGGTTTTACCGATGTTGGGCAAAGCTGGATTGTAATCTACAATTACTAGAAATTTTCTGCCTTGCTTGGGCTTGTTTCTAGGTTTCAACAAGTCTTCTGGGGTTGGCGATGGCTTGTTGAATTGGATTTCTGCAATTGCTGCCTTGTAGTTTCGAGATAATAAATATTGGTTGTATTCCTCGGATCTTATTCGGAGCTTTTCCGGTTCAGAGCAAATGCGATTAAGCTTTTTTCAAATTTGGCCACCAAGAAAATGATGTTTTTTGCACCAGCAAAAACATCAATTTGGCTTCATGTATAAAATGGAGCCTCCAATATGTAGGTTCAACAGCAACGGAGTTCAAAACCAGATTTAGAATCATAAATCTGACTTCTTGAGAGGGAAACGCGTTTGCAAATTGTGCAGTGGAAACTGTAACAATCGCTTCTCACTTCCCTTTTCATTTCTTGGTTAACGTTACCGGTATTTTACGGCACCAAGGTTTTTTCTGGCTACTTTCTGTCGTTTTGAAGCGGGCAAGTCATTTCCAGTCTGATTCGGATTTAGAATCATCAGATTCGATGTCAGACATCTACTGAATCTGCCGCCGAATCGGAACGCAGTCCCGCCACCAGCAGGAATTGTCGAATCCAAACGTTGTACTCGGGACGTAAGGTCGAGCGGATCTTGATCCAAGTTTGATTGATGGCGGTTTGATCGATCGAAGTGACTTTGTTTTTATGGTTGTTATGGACGACAAATGCTCTTCTGATTTCAAAGTGGCGGTGTTTGAAACCGATGACTTCTGAGCGCCGTCGGAAATGACGACAGAATGTTCAAACAAGGCCAGTTTTTTCTTTTTCCAAATGCCCGGAAGTCCGGGACACTTTTAGCTATCAAATGCCCGGCCCTACGGAAATCATCTTGTATCAAATGCCCGGGGTTAGCCCGGGGTTAGCCCGGGGAGGGGGGTTGCTAGCGGCTGGAATTGAGCCGCACATAAGCGCTGTATAAGTTTAATATTGCATGTTCTATTATCATATTACATGCATGGAAACAGATCAGGAGTCCCTCCCTACTATCGAGGTTCAGACCACGTGTATAAGCACCAAACTAATTTCTGTAGCGTATTCTATTATTCTTAATATTTTTCATTGCGAAGTATTCATGTTTATGACACTCGCTGACCGTAACATAAATTGTGTTTTCAGTTTGTGCGGCAACGATTCTATCGGTGTTTTGGTTTTGAGATCCACTGTAGAACAAGGACGCTTGCCGGAAATGGTCGGGGTTTGTTTCGAGCGGAGATTCTCCTAATTGTCCAAGTTATTCAAGTGTCTTATCAGCATGTTTGTACGACCAAAAACTCTAAAGCGCAGAAACTACTCAAAAGGAAACGATGAAATGTGGCATTGTTATAAGATCAATAGAAAAAAGCTCTAAGTTTTGGGTAGAATTTTCCCGTAACGATTTCTGTTGCGGTTTTTGTACAAAAAAAATTACCAAGTGATATTCAGAAAAGTATAACCAAGATGTTAGAGTGAATTGTGTTGAATTAATCCCTACCATAGCCGAGTACAAACCAATTTGGACAACTGAACGTTTTATCTGGTAAAAGACTCGTTGTTACCGTACAGTTCTTGCAGTCCGTGAACTTCAAAGCTGTATGTCCATTTTTCCCGTTCTACTTTCAACCCGTATCTACTACAGTTCAACCCGTATCTACTACAATTTAAAGTGCGCTCCATGTGCCCTTTCAAAGTGCACTCGAGTTAGATATAAGATTGTCGCGATCCAGACGCCAGCAGATGCCGGGGCATTGTGCGTCTAAGCTCGCCAGCTCAACCACGGTACAGCAAATGGCAATTTCGTTCTCTTCT